>CM046435.1:31295331-31371894 GCA_025506505.1 Flaveria sonorensis | reverse complement strand
AGTGGGTGTTCAGAAATAAGAAAGATGATAGTGGTTTGATCATCAAGAACAAGGCAAGACTTGTTGTTCAAGGATACACACAGGAGGCAGGCATAGGTACACTGATGTCTTTGCACCTGTTGCAAGACTTGAGGCTGTGAAAATTTTCCTTGCTTTTGTAGCATCCAAGAACTTCACTGTCTATCAACTTGATGTCAAATGTGCATTCTTATATGTGGAGATCGATAGAGAATCCCTATGTTTCAGTCACCTGGATTTGAAGACCCACAGCACCCCAACTATATGTGCAAACTAGAAACGTCTTTGTGGGTTGTTCAAGCACCTAGGCTATGGTATGAGACCCTGTCTCAGTTTCTTCTTAGGAATGGCACACTAGAGGCACCATAGATAAGACATTGTTCATAAAGAAGTCTGGAAAGGACATGCTACTTGTTTAAGTCTATGTTGATGACATCATATTTGGTTCCTCAAATGACCAAATGTGCAAAGACTTTGAAAGCAACATGAAGAAGAAATTTGATATGATTTCAATAGGAAAGATGGATTTCTTTCTTGGAATTCAAGGAAGCAGATGGAAGAAGGGTTGTTCATCAATCAATCTAAGTATGTCAGAGGAATCTTAGAGGATTTGAGATGAAGATTGTAAGCCGGCAAGACACCTATACCCCGAACTCACAATGTTTGTCCTGATTCGGGGGGAGGATACTGATCAATATTAGTATAGGGTTATTATTGGATCTTGATGTATCTCACTGCAAGTAGACCTAATATCATGTTTTCAACCTACATTTGTGCAAGATATCAGGCTGCTCCCAAGGTGTCTCACCTAATGCTGCCAGAAGATATTTCTTAGATACCTTAAAGGAACTCCCAAACTGGGTCTTTGGTATCCTAAGAATAAGGACTTCAATCTCTATAGGTACACTGACAGTGATTATGGTGGCTACAACATCAACAAGAAATCCATATCCGGAGGATGTCAATTTCTTGGTTGAAGGATTATCTCCTGGCAATGCAAGAAGCAAACATGTGTCTTTACATCAACTGCTAAAGCTAAATACATTGCTGCTGCAAGCTGCTGTGCTCAACTGCTGTGGATTCAGAATCTAATGCTGGACTATGGTTTCAACTTCGTGGAGACTCCTATCCACATAGACAACAAGAGTGTCATTTCTATCACAGAGAATCCGGTCAAGCACTCCAAGACAAAGCATATCGACATCAGGAATCATTTCATTATAGATATTCATGCGAAAAATCTAATTAATCTAGTCAAATTGAATTCAAATGAATAGTATGCTAACTTTGTTCACCAAAGCCTTTGATGAAAAAAGATTTTAATACTTAATTACAGCCATTGGGAATGATTATCATTGACTAGTTCTTCTCTTTTTGAAAAACCTGTTTTAAATATGTCTTGTCTATGTTGTCTAAATACAATCTAGCCCTGTTACAAAAAGCCTTTCTTCAAAAATCTAAGTGTAAATTCTTCCGAAGAGAAACTTACCTTCGGCAGAGAATCTTTATCCATCTTCTGAAGTCAAATTTCTCTACAAAAATATATCTTCTGAAGACTTTTTAGCCTCAGAAGAAAATTTGATCATAGATCAAATCTACTTTCGAAGCTTCCTAATCTTCTGTTCTTGAAAAAAGACAGTACTCTCGGAAGCAAATTTGTCATTAAGACATGATTTGCTTTCGGAAGTAAAATGACTTCGGAAGAAAATATTGGAGAAACACACATGTTTCTCTCGGAAGCAACTTAACCTTCAGAAGCAAACTTTTACTGTGTAACCGAAATCTTTAGCCCCACTCTGTAAAAGTAAGATTTAATTGATGATTTTCGGAATATTTTAAATGGTTTATCTTACCGCCCCTATCAAATCGAAACCCAAACGGTCTTTTCACGTCTTATCGGTTTTGGCTTTTTACCCCCATTTAAAATTACCGACTTTCTTTCTTTACTTTCTTTACCACTTTAAAATCCCAAATTTTCCACTATCTCTTCTTCAACTCACTCTCAAATTCCTTCAATCCAACAGTACCTCTTAAAATGGCCCTAAATCCCCAACATAATTAGTCGCTATCCTTGTTTCTTCAAAGGATGCCGACTTTGCCCCTATTGTTGAATTTTTGTCCCATCAGCATACTTCACTACCCTCACTGTTACCCCACCATTTACTCTAACCATATGGCCGATTCTGGGACAATGGTCAAAGCGAGACACTAAATGATGAAAGGTCATCACATCGAGGATCTATGAGTAGGAGATCACCATTTCTGAATCAACCATCAGGGAGCATCTGGAGCTTCATGATGAGGGCGTCCCTACTGAATTCCCCAAATCTGAGTTTGGAAGACACTTATACTAAGATGGGATATGGTGGCGATATGAGTTATTCTACAGTCTACCAATCAACTTCTCCTACAATTAGAAGTTCTTGCTCTGCACATCATCCTGTACTGCCTATCCAACAGTCTGGGGATGGAATCAAATCCCATATGATTTGGGCTACCTAGTCCACTGAATGGTAAAGGGCCTACGCCTTAACTACTCATGCTTTGTGCTGAACAACTTAAGAGGCAATCTTAACCGGGATCCATTCTACATGTACCCCGGTTCATTCAGCACATTATCAACTATGAGCTGGAATAGGACAAACTACAATGTGAAGACATTCTACTAGTCCCTCACATGCGGCCTAGGATCTTCAAAACTTTGAAGAAGGTGTCCACTAACTTCACTAAAGATTCACTGATCTTCTTCCAGGTATGCTCGAGCCAATGGCTCCTGGTGACATCCCTGCAAGCCCAGCAGTGTGAACCCACACTAGACACCACTACTCAACTGCCAATCACTTATTCCCACCCAATCACCATTACTTACACAAGAACGCCCCAAACAAACACCTATCAATCTACTTTGATTTATCAGGTCCCCTCGTTCAAACCAAAAGGCTCGAGTGGAACTAAGGGCTTCCACACAGCCAGATGTCCAACCATCCTCCACCAATGACCTTAATGTCAGCTTTGAGTCTCCTCAGTCTCAACCTGATGAGCCCACAACCCAAGCCTTTAGCCTTAGGGTGAGTCCTAAAACTCCCTTGAGCAGCCAAAAAAGGGACACCAACATCATAGGGTCATCTGCTCTAAAAGAAGAACCTTAGATGTTGACCAAGATCCCGGTCATTAGATTTAACCTCCCTATCCCTGTAAAGTCCATAACCGATCGATCAAACTTTGTTTGATAGTTGCACATGATAATACGCAAAGACGGGTGCGCACTTTACTTGAATCACTAGAGAAAACTGTACTTCATATGTTTATGATGAAATCATTGAAATTCAAATGTATATAATATTTCAAATGATAATGATAATCGATACATGATCGATCTCACCCGAGGGTGGATGAATCACAAATGTGATCTGCTCATTTGAGCAAAATAACAAAAACACACACACTCAATTTTTCACTGTTGTTCTCGTTGAAATGCTACACCAAGCATTCGCACACATGAAATCTATATACATGAAACTTCTCGCATTACATGTAGTAAGCATGCAGTTCCATACTTTTCACATGCATCTATTCTGTTCCAAACATTTCGCATGAATAAACTGTGTATTCTCCTTTTGCAAGCATGTTGTCGCTTGCATGTTGTTGTACGAAATGTTGTCATGCGAACTGCATGTTGTTCATCTAGTATGTGTTAAAACGATATTGTAATCCAAATGTTTAGTCCCTACAATCACCCCCTTGGATTATGATATCGTTTTTAGAAAACTTGAATCTTCAAGATGACGTATTCAACTTCTAGCCCGACTTAATTTCTTCAACTTTTCGAATCTTCAAACAAAAACCTTTCGCAAGGAAGGTTCTCGCATGTGCGGTTACTAAATTTGATGCAACAACTTTTAAGCTTCAAAACTTCACAAGATCATACGATTTGATTTGGTTTTGTGTGTGTTCTCGGTTTCGAATAGATCCTTGATGAAACCGGAAAGAACTCAATCAAATTTTATACAATGAATTCACTTGAGCATTTACACAAACACTTGGTTTGCGTATCAATACTTCACATCAACCATTGCGTTTGAACCGAATTAGTCTTCAATTTCTTCAACAAATCATACAATTTGAATCGAATTGAGATGAATTTTTGTGTGTGTCTCAGTTTTGGATTGAACGTTGATGAAACCGGATAAACATCCAACAAAATTAACTAACCTTTTAACTTGTTTAATGTCCTCGAATGGAAGATCACGGAATAATGATCCGTGTATCAAGAGCAACACCGTGCTCTGATACCAAATGTAAAGTCCATAAACCAATCGATCAAACTTCGTTTGATAGTTGCACTTGATAATACGCAAAGACGGGTGCGCACTTTACTTGAATCACTAGAGAAACAGTCTACTTCATATGTTTATGATGAAATCTTTGAAATTCAAATGTATATAATATGTCAAATGATTACAATGATAATCGATACAAGATCGATCTCACCCGAGGGTGGACGAATCACAAATATGATCTGCTCATTTTGAGCGAATAAACAAAAACACACACACACACACTCAGTTTTGCACTGTTGTTCTCATTGAAATGTGCCACACACAAGCATTCGCACATATGCAAATCTATATACAAGCAAACTTCTCGCATTGCATGTAGTAAGCAAGCAGTTCCATACCCTTCGCATGCATGTATTCTGTTACAAACATATCGCATGAATAAACTGTGTATTCTCCTTTTGCATCATGTTGTCGCATGCATGTTGTTGTGCGAAATGTTGTCATGCGAACTACATGTTGTTCATCTAGTATGTGTTCAAATGATATTGTAATCCAAGTTTTTGGTCCCTACAATCACCCCCTTGGATTATGATATCGTTTTTAGAAAACTTGAATATTCAAGATGACGTATTCAACTTCGAGCCCGACTTTATTTCTTCAACTTTTCGAATCTTCAAACAAAAACCTTTCACAAGGATGGTTCTCGCATGTGCGGTTATTAAATTTGATGCAACAACTTTAAGTTTTAAAACTTCACAAGATCATGCGATTTGATTTGGTTTTGTGTGTGTTCTCGGTTTCAAATAGATAATTGATGAAACCGGAAAGAACTCAATCAAATTTTATACATTGAATTCACTTGTGCATTATACAAACACTTGGTGTGCGTATCAATACTTCACATCAATCATTGCGTTTGATCCGAATTAGTCTTCAATTTCTTCAACAAATCATACAATTTGAATCGAATTGAGATGAAATTGTGTGTGTGTCTTGGTTTTCGATTGAACGTTGATGAAACAGGATAAACATCCAACAAAATTAACTAACCTTTTAACTTGTTTAACTTCCTCGAATGGAGAACATGGAATAATGATCCGTTGTATCAAGAGAAACACCTTGCTCTGATACCAAATGCAAAGTCCATAAACAGATCGATCGAACTCCGTTTGAAAGTTGCACTTGATAATACGCAAAGACGGGTGCGTACTTTTCTTGAATCACTAGAGAAACAAAGTACTTCATATGTTTATGATGAAATCATTGAAATTCAAATGTATATAATATGTCAAATGATTACAATGATAATCAATACATGATCGATCTCACCCGAGGGTGGACAGATCACAAATGTGATCTGCTCATTTTGAGCGAAATAAACAAAAACACACACACTCAATTTTGGACTGTTGTTCTCGTTGAAATGTGCCACACACAAGCATTCGCACACATGCAAATCTATACACATGCAAACTTCCCGCATTGCATGTAGTAAGCATGCAGTTCCATACTTTTCGCATGCATGTATTCTGTTCCAAACATTTCGCATGAATAAACTGTGTATTCTCCTTTTGCAAGCATGATGTCGCATGCATGTTGTTGTATGAAATGTTGTCATACGAATTGCATGTTGTTCATCTAGTATGTGTTAAAACGATATTGTAATCCAAATGTTTAGTCCCTACAATTACCCCCTTGGATTATGATATCGTTTTTAGAAAACTTGAATCTTCATGATGACGTATTCAACTTCTAGCCCGACTTAATTTCTTCAACTTTTCGAATCTTCAAACAAAAACCTTTCGCAAGGAAGGTTCTCGCATGTGCGGTTACTAAATTTGATGCAGCAACTTTTAAACTTCAAAACTTCACAAGATCATACGATTTGATTTGGTTTTGTGTGTGTTCTCGGTTTTGAATAGATCCTTGATGAAACCGGAAATAACTCAATCAAATTTTATACAATGAATTCACTTGAGCATTTACACAAACACTTGGTTTGCGTATCAATACTTCAGATCAACCCTTGCGTTTGAACCGAATTAGTCTTCAATTTCTTCAACAAATCATACAATTTGAATCAAATTTAGATGAATTTTTGTGTGTGTCTCAGTTTCGGATTGAACGTTGATGAAACCGGATAAACATCCAACAAAATTAACTAACCTTTTATCTTGTTTAACGTCCTCGAACGGAAGATCGTGGAATAATGATCCGTTGTATCAAGAGCAACGCCATGCTCTGATACCAAATGTAAAGTCCATAACCCAATCGATCGAACTTCGTTTGGTAGTTGCACTTGATAATACGCAAAGACGGGTGCGCACTTTACTTGAATCACTAGAGAAACAGTATACTTCATATGTTTATGATGAAATCTTTGAAATTCAAATGTATATAATATGTCAAATGATTACAATGATAATCGATACAAGATCGATCTCATCCGAGGGTGGACGAATCACAAATGTGATCTGCTCATTTTGAGCGAAATAAACAAAAACACACACACACTCAATTTTGCACTGTTGTTCTCGTTGAATATGTGCCACACACAAGCATTTGCACACATGCAAATCTATATACATGCAAACTTCTCGCATTGCATGTAGTAAGCAAGCAGTTCCATACCTTTCGCATGCATGTATTCTGTTACAAACATATCGCATGAATAAACTGTGTATTCTCCTTTTGCATCATGTTGTCGCATGCATGTTGTTGTGCGAAATGTTGTCATGCGAACTACATGTTGTTCATCTAGTATGTGTTCAAATGATATTGTAATCCAAATTATTGGTCCCTACAATCACCCCCTTGGATTATGATATCGTTTTTAGAAAACTTGAATATTCAAGATGACGTATTCAACTTCGAGCCCGACTTTATTTCTTCAACTTTTCGAATCTTCAAACAAAAACCTTTCGCAAGGAAGGTTCTCGCATGTGCGGTTATTAAATTTTCATGCAACAACTTTAAGTTTTAAAACTTCACAAGATCATGCGATTTGATTTGGTTTTGTGTGTGTTCTCGGTTTCGAATAGATCCTTGATGAAACAGGAAAGAACTCGATCAAATTTTATACATTGAATTCACTTGTGCATTTATACAAACACTTGGTGTGCGTATCAATACTTCACATCAACCATTGCGTTTGAACCGAATTAGTCTTCAATTTCTTCAACAAATCATACAATTTGAATTGAACTGAGATGAAATTGTGTGTGTGTCTTGGTTTTGGATTGAACGTTGATGAAACAGGATAAACATCCAACAAAATTAACTAACCTTTTAACTTGTTTAACTTCCTCGAATGGAGATCACGGAATAATGATCCGTTGTATCAAGAGAAACACCTTGCTCTGATACCAAATGCAAAGTCCATAAACAGATCGATCGAACTCCGTTTGATAGTTGCACTTGATAATACGCAAAGACGGGTGCGTAATTTTCTTGAATCACTAGAGAAACAATGTACTTCATATGTTTATGATGAAATCATTGAAATTCAAATGTATATAATATGTCAAATGATTACAATGATAATCAATACAAGATCGATCTCACCCGAAGGTGGACGGATCACAAATGTGATCTGCTCATTTTGAGCGAAATAAACAAACACACACACTTAATTTTGGACTGTTGTTCTCGTTGAAATGTGCCACACACAAGCATTCGCACACATGCAAATCTATACACATGCAAACTTCCCGCGTTGCATGTAGTAACTATGCAGTTCCATAGTTTTCGCATGCATGTATTCTGTTCCAAACATTTCGCATGAATAAACTGTGTATTCTCCTTTTGCATGCATTTGTTGTGCTAAATGTTGTCACGCGAACTGCATGTTGTTCATCTAGTATGTGTTAAAACGATATTGTAATCCAAATTTTTAGTCCCTACAATCCCTCTTTTACCTATTAACCCAAACTGATGAGATCATTATGTTTCATCTGGGCCATGATGTTGATCTACCACACCACTCTCAAGATCAACTCAGCCCTATAGAACCTCTGATGTCTAGCCCACATAAGTTAAGCCAAACTGACATGAGTCAAACTGGTATGGAGCTGACTCATCTAGACATAGCTGCCACTACTAAGAGTGTTTCACTAACCTCTCAGGATAGTGGTAACATAAGTGAGACTGAGTCTACAACAACCTTTCCCCTTGATGACTCTGAAAGAGACATCAGAACGTAAGGGTATCCGGGGCCCAAGAAACCATTAACGGTGGTGATGATGAACATACTAGGTATGTTATCTCATCTCCCAATGATTCTTCAAAAGAAGATGAGAGTAGTCTGAAACTCATTGTTAGAGACCTGCTTTCTAAAGGCTCAAACCTTGAATTAAAGGTTAAGACTTTAATGGACAGGTCTGCCACTCAGCAACTTGAGATAGAAAATCTCAAGGCTAAACTAGCTGAGACACAGATTGAGAAGTCTATCAGGCATGTGCCTATTTAGGTTTCTTTAAGTTCTTCCTCCAGCTCATCTACTCTCAAGATGATGCTACCAAAAAGGGGGAGAATGTACAAAAACAAAGACATGAGGAACCCTGCATTGCCATCACAATAACTTCCTTTATTGCCATATCTTCTTTTTACCCTACACGGCAACACCCTACAACCATCTTCCCTCAAATAGCTCCCAGTACTATTCAAGTGGACCCAAATATGCTAATAGACCTCAATAGGTTTTAACAACATTTCAAATAAAATCATCCATTGAACAACCTTCCCCCTAATGTAGTTGTTGCCTACTTTGGAGCTGAGGAGCTTCAAAGGCTGAGTGCACCACGTATCTCTGAAAAGGAAGTTGGTCAACCTATGGTCTCTATTGAACCTGAGATTAACTTCAAAGGGGATATACTGACTCATGGCCCTGTAACGGATTTAGAAGGGACAGGTAGTGCAGTTCCAATTACTTTCGAAGCAGAATTCCAAGCTGAGGAAGGAATAATTGAACTGTCTTCCTTGTTGGATTATCTGTTCATCACAGAGGCCATTCTTGACCAAGCCTTTGAGGTAAACAGTGAGGACTTCCTTACAACTCCCATCTCCCAAGAACCACAAGTTCAAACTTCCTCTCCACAACCTGAAACCTCTAAACCTGAATCTCCAAAGGCTGAATCTTCTGCTGATCCTAAGTGGAAGAGGAAGCTCACTACTAAGGAGCTTCTAGAGGAGGAAAGGTTGGAAAAGCTCAAGAAGAAGGGAAGAGTTGATACCAGGAAACTATGGCTGCAAGTAGCAAAGCAGTAGCAGCCGCTCAAGAAAGTATCAACAACAAAAAGAGAGTGGAGGTCATTGACAAGTTCATCAGTCTGGTGTAGTCAATGAAGAAATCCTTTTACTCCTACTTGATAAGCTTGTGAAGATGGATAAGGCTACCTTGCTGCAAAAGGAAAGAGAGAAAGCAACAAGGTTGGCCAAAGAAGAGGAGAAGAGGAAAAAGAAGGAGGAGGCTATGAAAAGGGAGAGGGTGGAGAGGATATCCTTTCTCTGCTTTAAAGGCTATTCTCAAGAGTAGCTGGCACCTCACAGTTATGATACTTTCTTGTTTCTTTTCCATAAAGAACAAGATCATATCAATAAAGAAAGGAATAAGAATAATAGAGAGAAGCTGAGGGAAAAGAAGAAGAAGAAGGAGGAAGAGGCACAACTTGTTGCTGCCAAGAAGGAGGAAGATAAGGAATGGATGAAAACTTATCTCAAAGCCCATGGCTTCTCCGGCAGACAAGTGGCTCCCATGTTCCTGAAAACCCTACAGTGACATCAAGGCTGACATTCGCTTAGGAAGAAGGTAGGAGGTAATTCAAACATCAAACATTCAGAGGATGGCACCCAAACCAACACCCAAAACACAACCTACACCCACACCTTTTCCCTTCCCCATTAAAAACCGAACCAACCACTGAGCCTTACACCCTAAACCCACACTATCAACCTTACCTACACCTTCACCCACTACTTCCCAACAACCACCTCCACCACCTATCCTTAAATCCAAAACACAACCACGAACCCACTCACCACCAAAACCATCTTCTGATACATCTAAGCCCTTGACCTTAGAAAATTTCAAGGAGATCAAGAAGAAGCTCATCAACTGCACCACACTAAGCGACATCTCTTGTGAGGAAGAGACAATTAAGCTAAAATATATTGATGGCTCTTTATGTTCCCTCATAAGAGATGCATTCCTTGATCTACCATGGGGAACACTGGACCAAGCTCCCCAACTTCTTGAAACCAATTCAGATGTTCTTATTGAAGAAGAGAAGAAGTTAAGAAGGAGACTGGTGACTCTACTGGATACTAGGAAGGAAGACAAGCTTTCATCCAAACCCCTCAATCCTAGAAAACAAATTGTCCAATGGAGGTTTGATGAACCTTCACACAGCTTTACTGTGGAAAGGGAGAATGGTGAAGTAAATAGGGTTGATACTTCATCTCTGTTACACTCCAGCAGATTTGACATTGCTGAGTTAGCAAAGAAACCATTTTCCAATCCCTCCAACTCTCAGGTTGCTACTCACATCAGAAATCATATCAGCAGTCTTCATCTGGCTGAGCTTACAAAGAAAGCCATGACTGAAGAAGAGTTGAAGATAAGAGCAAAGGAAGAAGAAGAAGGAGCAACCAGACAAGGAAAACATTCCTATAGATGGTTGAATGTTCAACTTAGGAACCAATAGTTAGATAGGAATATGACTACAATTCCCATCAACTAAATCTCTTTAGAGGGATGCAACAAAAGGTTCATGTCATTCAGAGCAACACACTTGATCTATTATCTACGAATGACTTGTACAAGCTCCTCACCACCACATCAGGGAAGAACAAGGAGACAGACAAATATCTTCTTTCCCTGGTGTTGAAGACTTTACGGAGAAAAATGAAGTGAAGTTTTGGTAGCATCAACCTAGGGGGAGTTTGTTGGATCATATGAGGCTAGTGAAACCAAAATAACACTTAGAGTATTTTTGAAGTACAATTGAAGAAGTCTTCCAAAGACAAAGCTGCTCTTCCGAAGACAAGTTAAAGATCTTTTGAAGCTTAAGTATGAAGAACTTCGGAAGGGAAAACTAAGTCTTCCGAGACTAAGCAGTTTTCCTTCCGAAGTATATGAAGAACTTCCGAAGGTAGAACCAAGTCTTCCGAGACCAAGTAATCCTCCTTCCAAAGCATTCACACTTAGAAGATCCAAGACAAAGTCTTCTGAAGAATGAAGTCATGAAGACTTGCAAAAGACTCGAAAGAAGTTGATTCTTTCGAAGTATAAATGGCCTCGAAAGAACTTATTCTTTCGAAGCCATTTGCCTTCGGAAGAATCAACTATGAACCAGTGGACATAAGTATGGGTTGTCTGACATCTGGTGCAAACTCTGATATACTGCATGGCGCTTTTCCACGCCCATGTAGTTGTCCATACTTTAATCCACTGTTCACCTTTATCAGTTAGTACAGCTACCATACTTAGTTGGTGACAAAAGGTAAGTCATGGACCTGCATGACTACCTAATCTAGGATAGTATTTTATCTTAGATATTTTACTTCTAGCAATGTAGTATTTGTCTAGTAGTAAATTCTAGGTGGGTTTCCATGTATAACCGGCTGTAGATAGTAGTATATATAGTTTCTCATTATAACTTAAGTAACCATGCTTGTAAGAGTCTTGTAATACTAAGTTGAGAAATAATATATACAAGTATCTTGAAAACTATTCTCGTGTTCATTAACTTATTATATTATTGTCAACTTATTTAGAGATTTTGCTTCATCAACCATGTGTGTTAAACTGAGTTTGAGAGATAAAACTTGTGTTGAGAAACCTACACTGATCCTGCAGGTATGAAGAGAAAATTAAATCATAGATACTTGATATTCAAAAATTACATGGTGAGAAGTATACTCTTCAAGCTGAGATTGAGAATTCGGTAGATTTGTTAACTAAATCTAAAGCTAAACACTCAACTAGTGAAGTAAAACATAAAAATTTACAGTTCTCATCTACAACGATTCAAAAGATGCTTGATTCAAAAAGGAACCTAAGGATATGATAGGTATTAGGTACCTGGCTTATCCCTCATCATATAATCACAATTACATAATGATGCCTGAGTCTTTTACCAACTAGATTTAGAAGAGATTAAAATCATTGATGATAAATCTGGTCATTTTATCATGCCAGAACTCCTAAGAACAAACCATTCGTCTATGAGTATATGGAGAAGTGCTGAAAAGTTTAAAAATGATCATCCTATCAATGTCAATGAATACTCAGGCAAACCTATGTGTTAGCCTAAACCCAAAATTCATTTAGAAGTAATCATTCCCTCTGTTAATTTTTAACTTGTAAGCTTTCTTCATGATGAAGCTTCTAAGTATGAGACTAAACTTCAAGATTTGGTAACCTTGAGTTTGTCCAATACTTGAAGAAGAAAGAGATGAAACAACAAACTTTCGAAAGAAAATCAAATAATAAGGACAAAACTCATAACAATTTAAACAAATTAGATGTTGTTTCATCATCTTTTATAGGCAAAGCCCATGTCTCGTCTTCATTGAAAGGAAAAGCCTTTATGAATTCATTAACGAAGAACAAGATCTTAAAATGCTTCATTTCCCAAAGTAAAATAGCATATTGGTTTGACATATTTTCTAAAGAAGATATTGAAAAGTCTGAGAAAGAACAAAAAAAAGTAAAACACAAGCAAAAACAGTCAATTAAACTTGAGTTAAAAAGATTTAAGAACAATTTAGTGAAGTTAAAAGAACTAATTGTGCTTCCACTTCAAGACCAAAAAACATTCAAAACAAGGTCTTTAAATCAAGAAAAGCCTCAAGTCCCTATTTTAAATCCAAAAGTTGGACCAATGCAACTTATCATTTTCTCAAAACAAAACTCATTTTAGTCAATTATAAAGGTTGTTGAGTAGGCTAGGTGTGTCCATGAATTGATACTCTGTTCTTACCAAGACTATATTACCACATGATAGGTACACTTGCCTTTTATGTGTATAGTTAGTATAGGTAATACCAATTAAAACTGAATCTGTATGAAAAAATCCTATCAAAATTATATATATTATTCACACGCATCACAAACCAACATCGCCGGTTTCATCAAAGTATGCGAATCATAAAGTCCATCATTCAAAATTATGTTAAAGTCTCACAACATGATAATGACTTCTAAGCTTCATGGAATACAAGATTTGACAAAGTCAATCACAAGAAAAATGAAATTTTCAAAAGGGCTTTGAATCCTAATATTAGGGATCAAACCCAGATGAACATTTTAAATCAAAAACATTCATAATTTCTTAGTAATCACAAACACCAATGTTTTGATTACACCATAGAAAGCTCAGAAGAAATTGAGTATGTGAAGCCAAACGATTCATCTTCCAGATTCATCGAAACCAAAGAGGAAATTTCATTTCTTAAATCAATTAAATCAAGGTTTTCAAAACCAAAATGATGAATCTGATGAATTAGTATTAAAAGCAAAATTTAAAGGAGGCTATAAAAATGTTACAATTGTTGATAGAAATGGGAAACAGGAGACCATCATGGCTTAGGTTTCACATTCTAACTAATTTGTTTATGCTTATAGGGACATTCAAGAAAGTCTGATAATATCTAGTATGTAGACAGCAGGTGTTCCAGGCACATGACTTTAAGCACATTCATGAAACTATTGTGGCTTTTTGTGGATACTCACATGGGAGGAAAAATTACTAATGAAGGGATGGTGAAAATGGCTAGCTGAGCTTTAACAAAGTCATTTACTATGAGCAACTAAAATTGAATATGTTGAGCGTCTCATAAATCTAAGATAAGAAATATTATATGTCTTTCACAGACTCTCACTACTACATCTTAAAACAAGGATTTAAAATTCTTACTTAGTGGGTGGTCTTAGAAAACATAGGAAGAATAATACTTATATACTTAACCTAAATTCTGTTCATCCAATTGAGTAAATCTTAATGAATCACAACTATGGCATAGTTGTTCGTGGCCTACAAACTTTAAAAACATGAATAAGCTAGTCAAGGGAAACCATGTGATTGGTTTACCTTAGAAAGAATTTCAATACATTGACCATTGTTCTGTATGCTAAAAAGTAAAACAACAAAATTTCCCATAAGCCTAAGGTTGTGAAATCAAACAATACTCAATTCATTATATTTCATATGAATCTTTTTTGCCCAACTCACATCATAAGTATAGGAAAAAGCAATATTGTTTGGTTATCATTCATGACTATTCAAGGTTTACATGGCTTTTCTTCTTACTTCATAAGAATAAATTACCTAAATGATAAAAGATATTATCATAGAGATTGAAAATCAATTGGATTTCAAAGTAAATCCAATTAGAAGTGATAATGGAACCAATTTTAAAAATAATGATTAAAATTAATTTTGCACTCATAAGGTTATTGTTTGTTAATTTAATATAGCTAGAACTCCTCAACAAAATAGAGTAGCTAAAAGAAAAAACTAAACACTAATTGAAGCAGCAAGGACCATGTTAGCTTATGCTAAATTGCCAATCAACTTTTGGGCAGAAGCTATAAACACAACTTGTTATGCGCAAAATAGAACATTAATAGTTAAAGAAAGCAATAGAACTCCATTTGAACTTCTGTTTAATTAAAACCCTTTTGTTAGTTTTTTCAATCATTTGGATTACTGTTTAAATACTAAACACAAGGTATCGTTTAAGAAAATTTTCTCTATAATTAGATGAAGGATTATTTGTTGGTTATTCCTTCATCTTTAAGGCTTTTAGAGTTTTTAATCCATAATTAAATTTAATTGATGAATCAACAAATGTTGAATTTAATGAACACTCTTTTCCTAATCCACAAATGGTCCTGACTGGTTGTTCGATATTGACTCTTTAACAAAATCATTTAATCAATCTGTTTTGTCCAATACTAATTTGTTCAAAGCAAATGGGTCAGATCAACTAAAGTAAAGAAAGATGATTTCCTTATAATGGCACCATTATCTTTACTTTCCTAAGATTCAACTGTTCTATTAATAGTTGATCCTCCAAGACAAATAGTAGATGTAGGGGCTTCAATAGAAGCTGGTCCAAGTAATGTGCAGACAACTTCACCCAACTCACCTCCTTAAGTTCAACAAAATGCACTTGATCCAGAAATTATTAATCAAGGGGAAATGCACATGAAGAAACCTATTAAAGTGCTTTTGATTTGGATGTTTAAAATGATTAAGTGTTTGACTATTTTCATGAATCTCCCACTCATTTCATCCAAAAGAGATTCTTACCGAGTTTATCTAAATATAATAAATTTAGATGTATTCATTCAAGCTGATGTTATTCGAACATCATAGGTACATAGATATTATCTAGTATTAAACATCATTGGTGATTTAAATGAAAAAGGCACTAGGATCAAGTCCAACATTGCCAACATATGTATGTTTTCTTGTTTTCGTTATCATACAATTCCATAAAACATCAAGAATCCTTTTCAAGACAATAGTTGGATTAGAGTAATATAGGAATAGTTGCTTCAGTTGATTAAACAAGAAGTATGGAACTAGTTGATCTTCCATAAGGACAATATCCTATTTGAACCAAATAGATATACAAAAATAATACACAAGATAAAGGGATTAGAAAAAGAAATTAAACATGGTTGATCACTCAAGGATACACATAAAATGAAGGAATTGATTAAGATGAGGTCTTTGCACCTATAGCCAAACTTGAAGCTATTAGACTTTTCCTCGTATATTTAGCGTCCATGAAGTTTAGTGTTTATCAATGGATGTCAAATGTGATTTCTTGTATGGAATGATTGTGATAGAGGTCTATGTTAGTCTGCCATAAGGATTAGAAGACTCGAGTTTCCCTCACTGGGTGTACAAGCTTGACAAAGCATAGTATGGTCTACATCAAGCTCCTCGGAAGTGATATGCGACATTATCATCATTTATCCTTCAACGTGGCTATGAACAAGGATAGATTAATTAGACTTTTTTTGAAAAAAGAAAGGGCATGAATTGTTGCTTGTCTAGATCTATATGGATGATATTATTTTCAGCTAATCAAACAAACAAGTCTGCAAAATATTTGAAGAGCTGTTGCATTCCAAGTTCCAAATGAGTGCAAAGGGTTAACTCACTTTCTTCTTGCGATTGCAATTAATGAAGACAAATGACAGGATCTTCATCAATTAGTTAAAGTATGTCAACTCTATGTCGAAGAAGTTACATCTTGCAGATTGTCAGTCTGTCAAAACTCCAATGGATACTAAAACAAAGATAGTACTGGATTTAAATGCAAATATGTGCATTAAACTCACTATCATTCTATGATTAGTTCTTTTATGTATGTCGCTACTAGTAAACCTGACATTATGTTTCAAGTTTGTATATGTGTCAGATATCAAGCAGATCCAAAGGAATCTCATGCTAGTGCAGTCAAATGCATCTTTAGATTCCTAAAAGGTAAACCAACACTTAGTTTATCATATCTTAAAGAAGGTGACTTCAACCTTTATGTATACATCGGTAAGGATTATAAGGGTTAAAACTTTAACAAGAAGTCCAAATCTAGTGGCTATTAATTCCTTGGTCTAAGACTAGTATTATGGCAGTGAAAAAACAAACAAACATATTAGTTTTAATTACAGAAGCTAAGTACATTGTAGTATTGCTTGTTGTTCTTAAGTTCTTTGGATTCAAAACCAGATACCTAATTATGGGTTCAATTTCTTGCATACACCGGTTAGTATTGATAATACGTTTGTTATGTTTATAACTAATAATGTAGTACAACACTCAAAAACAAAGCACACTGAGATACGATATCAATGTTTGAGAGATTGTGCTAAAAAAAGGTTTAATCAATTGATTCAAGTTCATACATCAACTAACTGATTTATTTACTAAGGCATTTGACTCTAACTGATTTAATTCCTAGTACAATCAATTGGCAGGATTAATTTTAAATGAAAAAAATACTATAATTTAATTATTTTATTAACACATCACATATTTTTCATTTTAGAAATAACAAAAGGCTACAAACATTCAAAATAAAAGAAATATACAATAAGAAGTTTCTATTTTACATAAAGAAAAGAATGTGCCTAAACATTAAATAAGAAATGATAGTACATCAGTCTTTACTACATGCATAATGTTATTTTTCACAACTAATAAAGACTGATATGATTATTGGATGTGTGGGTAGGATCAGCTTCGATTAGAGGATACATGTTTCTGTGATGAACTAAAGCTCATATCTATTGTGAAACCATCATATTAGTGTACGGGTAAGTATTTACATATCCAAATGGATGTGTGTGCAGTCATCTAACCACACCAGGTGATGATATATTATGAAGTCATATTAACCCACATCCATAATTCATTTGTTTTGCTAAACAAAGACCAGGAGTACATATGGCATAAAGCACTGATGCCTAAGATGTAACACCCCGAATTTTATTAAAAAGAAAACGAAAGGAAATGTATCCAGAAAGAAAAGTAAATGGGCACAAGTTGAAGGGGGCAAAGTGCAAAAGTGCACAAACTTCATTATTTTAATAATATAAGAGGTATGGCCACCTGTAAGGCCCCGTTCCCGGGACGCTTACAGCTGGTCAATCATTGCACATAAAACATAAAACATATATTTAGGTGTACTAAAACAACACAGCGGAATAATTTAAAATCATTTCATTATAATTGCTTTTGCAAAATAATACATTTCAGTTAACTGTTACAAAATATCACTCGTTGCATTACATCACAAAAACATTATAATTCTAAACAACGGATGCCATCCAAATATGCCAAGTAGCTGCCCCGTGCCATCCTCAGCAACAATTACCTACCAACTGGAAACACATAAAAGTCAGCGTTGCTGAGTGAGTTCTAGTTTTATAAATAAATACTTTTCTTTCGTTTAAAACCGTACTTTCTTTCGTGAGCGATCATACATCGTACGTACAAATAGATAATCTCATTATTATCTTCCCATGTGCTATACCCCAAACATCATGCACAAGGCGGGTACTGGACCGAAGACTATAAATAGACTTCACACATCATGCCCGAGGTGGGCCCAGCACCAGGTTAAGCGACAATGATCCCGTACGTATGGTCAGTCACAAAGACTAGACCCCATTGTGCATCCTTCTGGGGTAGCTAACCCGCACACCGTTGAGTTAACACCCTTCACTGGGTGTGAACCTCCTTACAGTGCTTGTAAGACTTTTCTTACTTCCGATCATTCATTAATGCATGCATTCATTCTTACTTCTCATTAGTTATCTTCCACTTTCGTTAAGTAATACTTTACATAAGCATATACATACGTCACACCACGTACGGTCACGACATAAACATAACATGGAACAACATCATCACAACAGCATACAAAGCATGCAAAACGTAAACAAGCATAGTCCCCCATAAAACCTCCTTTCTCATCACTTAAGGTCTACATCCCAAAATCTCAGAAAATTCCGTCTCCTTAAAGAAATGCGGATGAGCAAACAAATGCGGATGAACAGACAAATGCGGATGAATAAACCAATGTGGATGAGTAAACCAATACGGATGAAAACCTCAGAAATATTCCAAGTGTCCCAAAGGAATGCTCATGAACCAAATGAGGATGACTGAAGCAAATGCGCATGGACAAACAAATGCGGATGAACATACAACAAATGCGGATGAACACTTAACTAATGCGGATGAACAACACTTATGCAAATATTCAAACTTAATGCGGATGATCAATAACCTGAAACCGCATCTTATACTAAAATCAGTTCCCAACCCTCATTCTTATACATTCATCGCACCGATCTAGCATGCTAATCTCTTAGAACAAGCATACAACCACGTAAACCGAGCAAAATATGCAGGCCCTAACACACCCAATAAAAGAACAGGGCCAAACTTACGGTACAAAATGCTGGACATATTAAAAAGTTAGTTACATGTATTTCCATCCCTAAAACAGGTTTAAAACATAGAAACCGGGGATCTAGAACTCACCTTAGCAGCCTTCGAGTATGACTTCCTACAAACCCGTCTGCACTATGAGTTCCACCACCTAGAAACCCACCAAAAACACACACCCGAACACAACAAAACACATATAAGCATACAACCGAGGCATAGGCCAGCCAAGAACAACTTAAAACCAAGAATTCTTACCTTGAATTCGGTTTCCTTGTTCTTCCTTCTACAAACTCAAAACTCTTCTCTGCTTTCTCTCTCTAAATCCGGTGAAAAGAAAAATATGCAGAAAGGTGTGGGCGGCCATCACCTTTTTACACCCACTTTTATTCTTTTTGTCTTTTTGACACATTTAGCCCCTCAACTTGGGTTAAATTGTGTTTCTTCCTTTTTATCTGCTTTTATTCTTTCTTTCTCGTCTTTTAAAATTTTCCGGGTGTTACACCACCTCTTTAAAAGCAGAGATCTGCTTTTGGCCCTTGGCTAAAGCAGAGATCTGCTTTTGGCTCTTGGCCAAAGCAGAAAAAGGGTGAAAGGACTCGGGTTTTTGGAGAAAGAGGAAGAAGAAGTTGCTAAGGTGAGTTCTCTTGAACACGAGTTCGGTTTCAGTTGGGTTTTAAGTCCTAAACCGAAGTTCTTGATGTTTTAGAAGTTGTTCTCGGGAATTTGAAGCTGAAATCGTAGGTGGAAGTACCTGGTTTGAAGATCTACTTCAGGTGAGTTTCTAGACCCTCTTTTACAGATTTTAAAGTGTTTGGGGCTATTATGCATACTGGGAAAAGGTTTTTCAAAGATAACTGTATGTTTCAGCTTATTGTGGTTCGTATGGTATTCTGTGGTTTTATGTTTTAATGCTTGTTTTGAGGTTAGAATTGTTGTCAGAATGTTTAGATGCCCTTAGTATGCTAGATCTATGTTTGGGTTAGGCTAGAAATGTTTCGGGTGTGTTCTTGGCAGATTAGATGTTCAAAATGTTCCCATGCGCCCTAACAGTATCCTTCATGCGCCCAAAAGTTGGCCATGAGCCTAAGTGTTACTCATGCGCCCAAGGGTGCCGATGCGCCTAGGTGGTGCGCCCAAATAGTGGACATGCGCCCAGATAGTGCCTAGGTGACCAAGTGTTGGCCATGCGCCTACATAGTGCCCATGCGCCCAGAGTGCCCATGCGCCTAAGTGTAGGTGGTGCGCCTGAACAGTGGTTCATGCACCCAGAAAGTGGGGAAATGGCTAAGTATGGGTGTTGCGCCCGCATAGTGCCCATGCGCCTAGAATTGTTCCTGCGACTAAGTGTTGAGGCGCCTGAATAGGGCTCATGCGCCCAAATAGTGCTGATGCGCCCAGGAGCTTTTATACTTAGAATTTTCTGCTCAAGCGCCTATAAAGTTTTATGTGCCTCTTTTTAGACTTAGGGCTTTCTTAGGGGCTTTAAGAGATGATGTTTGAGATAGGTCCCATTGGGATGTGGTGGCTTATGCATGATGTTGTGTTGTGGTTTATGTTGTGTGTGTGGTGTGTTGTCTTTCTTCGTTAAATGGTTTTCAAAACATATGTATTATGTTTTATTATACGTTATGTATGATGTATGGCTTTACGTGGTTTGATGTTTGATTGAGCGTAATGTATTATGTAACGAAGTGAAGGATAATAATAATGAAAAGTGGAACGTAAAGAACGAAGGGAGTCTTCGTGACTCGAAGGGAGTCTTCGTGACTCGAAGGGGATCCTTGTCGCGTACTCCGGTACCGTATCGGTCTTCGGACATGAGTTGGGGGTATTGCATGAGACAGGATCCAGATTGCAGTGAAAGATAATGATGAATGTACGAAATGTACGTAATGAACAATGATGAAGATAATAATAAATATTATCAATGTGTACGTATGATGTATGATCGCATACGTTTACGAAGGATATGTTTTAAAGAAAGTAAAGTATTTTATTTATAAAACTAGAACTCACTCAGCGTCGCTGACTTTTTGTATGCATAATAGTTGGCAGGTATTTTATTGATGCTGAGGAGTTACAGGCATGGACGCATAAGCTACTGGGAGTGTTTTGAAGACTGGCATCCACATTTTGACATGTTATTGTATTTTGATATGTAAACGATTTATGTAACGAGATAACATGTTTTAATTATTAATGAAAGTTTTTAAATTCCGCTGCAAAAGAAATGTTTATTTTGAATATTTTATGCGATTACGGTCCAGCTGTAAGCGTCCCGAGAACGGGGCCTTACATAAGATCCAAAAGAATCCTAACGAATCACATCCCAAAGTGGATGAAATAATAATGTCTAACTTCGACTACATTCTAAAGTGAATGAATCAAAAAGACCCTAAAAAGAATCACCTTTAAAATAAAGAGAAGAGAATCACAATGTTGATCAAATTGAAAAATGAATCAAAGTAAAAGAATCCTAATGAAGATCCCCCCCCCTTTCCATCATCAAAAATGAGAAATTACAATCTAAGTGACTAGGTCATGTAAAATGTTATAAAGTTTTATCATGCATGTTATGGGGGTGGTTGATCTTTTTATGTGTGTGACATTCTCCACTAAAATAGGTGTGTTGACCTTTGACTTTGGCTATGACTTTTGACTATTATTTTTTCAACTTTGAGCTTGGTTTTAATTGATTGTTCATTTCAATGTTGATTTAAATTTTTTCTTAATGGGCCCATGTTATAGTGTTGGCCTAGGTTTATTGCCAATAAGATGAACATTGGGCTTGCCATCATGCAATGTCATATGCATTGAGCCTAATCAAGGATTTTTCCAAAGGTAAACTGCTAAAATTTACGTTAAAACCCAACTAAGTAGACATTCATGGACTTTGTCTAAAGTTTATTAACTATACTTAAATTAGTCCAAAACTATAAATTATCTAATTTCTAGGGCGTATAATAATTCGTTGGAATCATTTTAGCGCGCGAAATTTAAAAACGTAAAAATTGGTTGACACGCGATTCGAGATGAGAAGGATTGGACGAGACAGGACAAGGGCCCGAAGGCCCTTTCCCCTCCCCTTGTTGTGGCCGAAATCAAGACAAGGGGGAATTCTCCCTTGTTTCCTCACATTTGCAAAACTTCTTTTCCAAGTTTCTTCCAAGTTGCAAACCTTAGCCACCACAACCCAATTCCTTCTTGTTCTTCATCATCCTCATCAAAAATCACCATCATCCTATCATTCCATTGTTTTTTGAAATAATCAAGACATTCAAAATCATTTTCTAAGCAAGTCTTGTTTATCTTCTAATCTTCAGGTAAGAAAAATCATTCTTGATGATTTTATTCTTTGTTCTACTTTGATATTGATGATATTCATCATCTAAACACAAAACCATCATCTGATATTCTTATGTTCTTTGTTTTGGATATTGGATCATGAAGAATCAGGGTGTTACGGGTGTTGGACTCTCTAACCGGTAAAACCCTAATTCTTAGTCTTTGTATATTCTTGAATCTATCAAGTTGTGGTTGTAATCTTGTGTGACCTAATCAAAATGGACATCTTGGTCATCTAAATCATTGTGAAATCATTAATCTCATTTCTTGAATGGATGGACGTGTTGAACAATCAAAACTATGAATTGATTAACTAATATTGTTAACCGTAAGACTGAAATCCAACTAACTATTTTGGGACTAAAAATTGGAATAATCTAAGTGTTTAATTAAAGTTTTGGCCAATTAGATCATGGAATAAACTTTGTTTAAGTACTCGGGTCAATAATGGTCAGATATTGAGGTTTGGGATGCAAAGGGATAAGACTAATAAACTGAACAGTTTGCTGTCAGAAAAATAGTACGTTTTGTATAGGTCATAACTTGGTCTCGTGTTGTTTCGACATTGTTTGGTCCTCCAAACGTGGCACACAAAACTGAAGGTCAAAACCGACGAATCCGGGCTGTAGGTTGGTCTGCGTTCGTCGAGTCATATCTTTCTCATATTTTATCCAATGGAGATAATTCTTTTTTTTGGAGTTTAATTTAAAGTCTTATATTTCAAACGATACCTATCACTCAATGTTTCATTACCGTTTAGACCTCCAAACAGCTTATGCAAAACTGGTGCGCAATCAGATACACGTGCTAAAATATTTTGATAAATTTAAAAATAAAGATTGAAAGGTGTTATATAAAGTGACAATAAAGAAACCCTAAAGGTGGTGAGATTTTAAAGTTTAAATCTGACATTGTACATGTTCTATTAAGTAATGGGTTACAAGAATTACACCCATGTTGGTCCTTTTTGTTCTTTAGTAATCCTTTTGTGATTTGTAGTTTTAGTGCTTGCTTTCCGTATTGTGGGATTTGGACTCTACTATTTCAAGGTGAGTTTCACGTCCCTTTTTTAATATGTTTTACTTAGGAGAAAAGCTTGCTCATTGTTTTGGACTATACTGTGTCATAAAGATTATTTTGGAACATTATATGTGATTTGGGTCATGGGTTGAGTCTAGATGTTCATTCATGAGTGTGTACTTGTGTTTGTGCTTGTTCTTGTGCTTGACTGTCATGCAGAGGTATTGTTAATACTAACGGGTTGACACCCCCACCCTTGTCGTCGATATGCTAGTTGAGACTGGCGTGGCCTGTGCATGCCGTTGGGTGAGTATAATTTGGGTAATTGGACTTGGACTAATCTTAAACTTGTGTTTATATCTATGACTGTTATGTATTCTTACTCACATAAAACTTTTTGTACATGTTATGCACGATAAATTATTTGTATTTTTAAACCTGTGAACTCACCAATGTTTGTTGACTTTTTAGAGCATGTCTTTTCTAGGTAATAAGGCTTAGGTGCTTGGCCATGAACTTTAGACAAGACCGCTCCTTTGGGAGTAATAGACAATTCATGGGACTCTTGGACTTGTTTTGGATTTGTTTGTTTGTTTAATTTTAATGGTTGGGTTTGTATTTGGGATTGTTTTGGTACTTGTGCTTGTTCGTTCCTGAATGGTACTCTGGATTATTTATGCATTTATGGTATGTTGTTTTGGGATTGACTGTACTTGATACATGTTCCTATGTCTTGGGCGACATCATGACCCATTTATGGAGAATACCCTTAGTAATTCTCTTAGACCCCCAATGTTTTATGACGATCCCCTCCGTCGCATCTTCTTGTTTCCGCTTCTAGCGAGGGTGTGACAATGTGTTTGAGTGTTGGGTATATAGTGAATATTTAATCTACTCCAAACATGATAAGTACCACAAAGTATAGAAAACATAAACCAATGTATGAGCTTAAAAAGAGAAACATACCTACAAGTAATCTGTTTATAAACATGTCTAATCTACTAATTTTACTTATATTTGTGAAGAATTCAGATTGATATGATCTTATTCAAGGTAATATTCTACATGTTTGTATAGAATATAAATAAAAAATACAAAAATATTTTGTGTGCAGTATGTTAGTTCAAGATGCGGTCAACAAAAATTTTCAATTTTAAATATTTAAGGTTTATTCTTCATGGATATAAACTTTATGTGGAGTAATTAAATTTAAAAAAATAAAAACCACAGAAAACTAATCAAAAATACAAAAATATTCAATTTTCAGGTTTTAAATGTTTTTATAATTTTATTATAATTAAAAATATTAAAAATAGTTGTGCTGATGTGCAAAATCAAAGATTATGAAGGTGAACATAAATATCACATACAGATTTTTGATATTTTGATTTGCTTCGTTAAGCCTAGGGAGAGATTGTAGAGGTCAAATCAAGGGGCTCGAGAAATCAAAATAACTTCATGCGAAAACTTAAAGATTAAGTGAAAACATGGCCATGCGAGAACACTGTTGAAGCAAGATCATGATGGCATGGGCGAGAACTTCATTGTTTAGTGTGGGCGAGAACTTCATTGTTTAGTGTATTTGGTCTTTCAATAGCTTTGCATTGTAACACGTGTCATTTTCATACTTTATGATGCTTTTGCAACTTGAAGAAATCAAAGAAAATCATTATTTACCTTGTTCTTACAATTTGACTTGTGTGTGAGTGTTTACCTATCCAATCATTGTTAACTCCGCATTTGATGAATGAAATCGATCATATGGTACTCATTCGTTGATTTTGCATATAATATTATATATTCTTATTACTTTCCTTCTCTATGGAAAAGATCAAACCAGTAAGGGTGAACATTTGTAATTGAGGTGCATAAACTTCATTCAAATGCAATTCTAACAAAGAACACATCAGTCTACTCTCATGAAATTTCAACTCAAGTATGTGTATTTTTATGTCCGACTCTGTTAGTATCGATTATCATACCATGAAAATTTTTATGTAATTCTTACTTGATATTATATTTATTGTTGGGTTCAACAATTAATAAACTGAAGCTTTCCAAACCACAATCAAAGCCAACTGAAGATCTCATTGTATAAGTTCAGAGACTAAGTTGATAAACAGAACAAAACAAACACAAGACAAAGTCAACATCAAGACCACAAAAAAAGTCAAAATTAGGTCATGATGTAAAAATATTATAAATAGAACCACTAGTGCTACTTTGTAAAGGGTGGTTATTGCAAAGTGTGTGAGTGGCTGGTAGTTCTTAAGTGTGTGTTTTTCATGGTGTAAATCACCACCCAAGGAGAAATTCTCTCCTTTGGGTGGGTTTGATGTTCATCCATCTTTGTATATGTTTCTTCATTGTAATTTGTTATTCAATATCAATGAAATCATAACATTATACATTACACACACATCCTTGTTCTTCGATTCACACACTTCCACCCATCTTTAATTTTGAATTCTTAGATCTGAAAATGAGGAATCCTAAGATCCAAGCTCAACGAATCTGAAATTTTTGATTTAGCAAAATGGTATCAGAGCTGTTGGTTGCTGGGTTCATGAATGTTTCAGATCTGTTTTCATCTTTAAAGATGTTTACAACAAAGAATAAAATCATAAAAAATTGAAGAACAAGCATCTGTTCATCAACAAAATACACAAAACATCAACAAATATGTTCAAAATGGGTTCGAATTGAAGATGATAAAGCATTCAATAGAAGACATTCGGTTCAACCATTCGAACAAGAAAATCAAATCGAGCAGAATCCTTTCAAATCAAAACTTCAAAAAGGAAAATTTGGTCGATACTACTGCCGAACCAAAATCACCATCATGTAAATCGAGCCAATTACTTGATTTCAAGTCAATTACATGATTTCGAGACAACAACATGTATTTGAGAAGAACATTTAGATCTCGAACAGGTTGATTCAAAATACAAAGATCTCGAACTGGTGGTTAATCAATGGGTTGTTGAATCAAATCCAACCACAACTCTGAGACCACCAGTGTACAATTAACATGATTTCGAGGCTAACTACAAAGATCTCAAACAGAAATGATTCGGATTGAAGACTGAATTCAATATTCTCAGATCGATGATGAACAGGAAAGACAAATGCGGATGAAACACAAGCCATCCACATTTCTCACTTGCATCCGCATTTCCTACTGAAGCCATCCGCATTTGTCACTAAGGCAATCACATGCGGATGTTCAAACAGAACTAATGCTGATAAAGGGTATACAAATGCGGCTGTGAGAACTAAACGAATGCAGTTGTTTGTTACATCAATGCGGATGAGTTCCAGTGTTGACACAACTAATACGGTTGTGTAACATCACAAATGCTAATGTTACACATCTAATACGGATGTGCAACTAAACAAATGCAGATGTTAAACATCTAATGCGGATGTGCAACAAAACCAATGCTGCGATCAACTTAACTAATGCGGCTGGTGCCAATCGAATGCGGCTGTTTAAGGCACCCAATGCGGATGTTCATCCCATTCAATAGAACAAATGCAGGTGATAACTCTACAAATGCGGATGTATTATACCCAATGCGGATGTTCATCTCATTTCTTTGACACAAATGCGGATGTATAACTTCAAATGCTCATTTGTTTAAACAAATGCGGATGTTACAAGAAACAAATGCGGATGTGAAGATGTAAAACTAATGCAGCTGTTTGATTCAACAAATGCAGATGGTACAAGAACAAATATGGTTGTTGCACATCTAATGAGGATGTGTAACTCAACTAATGCTAATGAGGATTCTTAAATGCGGTTGGGTAAACATCTAATGCGGATGTTGTATCCAAATTTCAGCCTTTGTTTTAAACCAATGTTGATGCTATCAACAAAATGCACATCCATCAACAACATCAACATCAACAACATCAACAACAACAACAACATCAACAACATCAACATCAACATCAACAACAACATCAACAACAACATCATCAACAACAACAATATCAATGAACAGATGATGAACAGTTGACAATAACAAACAATAAATACAAGAAAGATGATGAACAGATGCCTACAACAAACAAGAAAAAAAGAAACATGATGAATACGGATGATTGCAACCAACAGGCACATCCATTTTCACATTCAACATAAATGAAGAAATCAACCTTGGTCACATAATCACTGATCCAATCAAGGATTTGTACAACTGTTAGAAACTCTTTCTGGAGTACTTGGAACCATCCATTATCAAGTTAATTCATAGATTCATAGAGTTGAAGTGTCTTCAAGACTGACTTATGTTCCTGATGTTGTTTATTAAAGTTCAAAGCCTCATCATATGCCTAATACATTCTAATCCTTTGAGTGTGATATGAACAGTAATCCAAAAGTGATACACCTCATATCTAATACGTTGAGTATTCTCAAAGAGATTCTATCCTTTATCAGAAATACATTAGGAGAAGCTTAATCTGAGGGGGAGAACTACAGTGAACTATGTCAAAACATCAGTTGATCAAGAAGACATGTGACAGAGAAGATCTTCAGGTCAAAGTTTGGCAAGCATCAGTTTAGGGGGAGTATTATTGGGTTCAACAATTGATAAATTGAAGCTTTCAAAACCACAATCAAAGCCAACTGAAGATCTTATTTTACAAGTTCAGAGACCAAGTTGATAAACAGAACAAAACAAACACAAGACAAAGTCAACATCAAGACCACAAGAAAAGTCAAAATTAGGTCATGATTTAAAAACATTATAAATAGAACCACTAGTGCTACTTTGTAAAGGGTGGTTATTGCAAAATGTGTGAGTGGCTGATAGTTCTTAAGTGTTTGTTTTTCATGGTGTAAATCACCACCCAAGGAGAAATTTTCTCCTTTGGGTGGGTTTGATGTTCATCCATCTTTGTATATGTTTCTTCATTGTAATTTGTTATTCAATATCAATGAAATCATAACATTATACATTACACACACATCCTTGTTCTTCGATTCACACACTTCCACCCTTCTTTAATTTTGAATTCTCAGATCTGAAAATGATGAATCCTAAGATCCAAGCTCAACGAATCTGAAAATTTTGATTTAGCATTTATTTATATATGTATACTTCTGTCTTCGATTTAACTTTATCATGATTTTTGTATATTCATCTTTAATTGTGATTTTGTTTATATGCTCTTTTTCTTCTTACAACTTGTATAAATTTAAAAAATGGCATATTATAGCTCCTTATGGCACAAATATTGTTGATTGTATATTTATTACTTTTATTCAATTTATGTTTCACAACTACTTTGAAAACAACATTAGTTATATAGCTTTCGTACGGTTTGCAATGTTTATTTAATTAGTTAATATTAGTCAAAAGAAAGAAATCCTGTCGTCTCATGTTAATTATGTGCTTTGTTGGAAAACGATATGACTTTTATTAATAGGTAGATATTGTTTCAAAAATGACATTATTAGTCATGTGAAAGATATCTTGTTGGCTCCTATTAATATGTACTGTTAAATGATAAGTAACCCAAAATGTTTTAATGATGTTTCAATTCTGGCATGTATGTTGTAGTTTTCAAAAACGATGGTTATATATCATACGAAGGTGATACATAAGTCTCACAATGTCTGCAATATCATTCCTTAAAAAGATACAAAAGTTGTGACACATCAACGTCATTAAAAGACTAATTAAATATTGAAAATGGGCCAGTTTATGAATGCACGTCATTTATTCAAAAGTTTTGATTGTTATGGGTAAGAAATTATGTTTTTTTATAACCAACAATATTTAAAAAACTAGCAAGAAGCTAGCAAAAAACATACAAAACTAAAAAGAGAAACTAAAATTAAAATTACACTATTTCTCTTGTTACAATAAGTTTAAACTCCCAGATTATTTACCCACATTAATGCATTATTTTTGATATCTTCAGTCATAAGTGATAACCAAAAAATAAATAAATAAATAAAATACTAGACTTAAAAAGAGAAACCAAAATTAAAATTAAACCATTTCTCTCATAAAATGAATTTTAAATTCGCTTGTTTCTTTACATGAATGCGTTAGATTTGATATCTTCAATCACTTTATCCATTCTTCGTGTTGCTGATCAAATAAACCTTAACACGGCAATTATGATTGTATGACATGCTTCCTTGAAACACATATTTCCTTTGACCTCTTTTGAAACACACCATATGTAATAGTTATAAATGTGTATATTATAAAACTTTCATTTCATATATTGTCAATCAAGTAATATAACTATTTGAAAGATGAGATAAAGCGTTTATTATTTTAGAAGACCGTCTAATTATGATACATATTATAATCGACATTACTCCGTTTTTAACGGAACATTGGTCGACTCATAAAATAATTGAGCTCTAACGACATATTCAAAGTTTTATAAAACATTATATTTTAAAAGGTATAAAAGAAAAATAAATAAAGCAGCTGAATTAATTATATAAGTAAGCAAGTAGCTAGACAAGCTACTCACTTTCATCCTCATCGACCCAATAGACCTAATCCACCCAACCCAACCTAGCTCAAGAATTCAACAGGCTGCATGCTTGCTATAAATAGAATTTTATATGTTTCTCTTAGAGTATAAGTTTATCTTTTGAACACTCTAGTATAAAGAGAATGTGAACTCCTCAATACCCATTTGGGTGTTATTAGTAGTTGTTTTTAAAGTTCGAGTAGGAGCATGAGTTTGGAGACCATACATCAATATGTCATAGATAGTCGTAAGTTATGTTTTCGTTTAAGTTTATGTTAAGTTAATTATTATTTCTTTTAGTATTTGTATTAAGAGTATTATTAGTATTTGTACTATTATTATTTTTACTCGTTAAGGTTATTGTTAGGGGTGAGTAACCGGGTAGCGTAGCTGTAGTTAGGCATGGACTAATCACTCATGCTTAAACAAGATAGCTTTAGTTAGTATCCAACCATGACAGTGACTAGTTAGTTTTACTATTATCAAACTTAAGATTACTTAAACTGTATCAGGAGTTTAAGATATTATCATATCATACTGGCAACTATTATCAATTGTTAAGCCACTATAAATAGATGAGTTATCATGACTATTTTTAGGTATGATCATATACTCGTTGTGTCTGTATTGGTAATAATTAAAATGTTTACAAATATGCAGGGTCGGTAGGGGTATGTACACACACACACACACACAAACACACGAACATATATATAGGGAATGGTTCATAAGAAAACCAATAGTATTGCGAAAACCAAATAAAACCACGGAAGCCAATAACATAATTCATAACCATTTTGTTCTTTCAATTGTTAAAAGGTTATTTAAGTATTTTTTACATATATGTTGAACATAAAAACGAGATTGACAAGTCTTACGTATACATAACACTATGTCGAATGAAAAATGGTTACGTATATGTAATCTATGTATGACGTGTATGTAAACCTATGTTACGGTTTTCATTTGATCCATACCCTTAAGTTCACATAACATTTTGGTTTATATATATATATATATATATATATATATATATATACACTCACACATATACACATATATAATGGGATGTGTCAATTTGGATGAGAAAGGACTAGGGTATCACGTATACATCAGGAACATGCTCGTACCTATTGGGTTAATGGTTAATAGATTAGACAAAAAGTGTAGAGAAAGAACAAAGATAGGAGGTAAGGGTTTGGGTGGGTTATTTTGTAAAATTTAAGAATTTAGTGGCAAATCTCTAATACACTACAACTACCTTGTTCTAACTGACATATCAAAGTAATAGTGTGTGTGTATATATATATATATATATATATATATATATATATATATATATATATGTATGTATATGCAATTCATGAGATTTTGGGAAAACTATATCCATAATTTAGAAAATTTTGAGGGATTTTATGGGAATTTGATGTGTGGACACTTCCTTCACCCTTACACATATATAATGACTATGACTATAACCACACCCACTTGATAGGTATATCTATTAAGGGTGTAGGGGTAGCCCGGGTTACGCCTGACCTCAGGTTTCGAAGTGTAATTTTTTTTATTTTTTTAACCATTATATGTATCGGGATGCCCTTAAGCAAAAATTAGGATACCCCATAAAGTTAATATAAGAACAACATAATTGCTACATGAGGTTTAGAGGATTTAGATTATTGTCTTAAAACTTTATTGGGGTAACATTTTTACGATTAAAACCCTATCTTATTTCTAAATTTTTATTTTATATTTTTATGTCTAATAATTTTTGTTTGTTTATTTTCTTATGAAAAACATAATACGAGTTTATTTTTAGTATTCTCAACCTTTTAATATAATTTTGTTTGAAAACGAAGTTGTATTAAAAATGAAGTACTTTTAGCGCCGTATACTAAATTCGCTAATGTTCTGGTACAATGACAAACCGAACAGAATATAAGTTAACGATATCGAGTGAGAATAGCTTTTACGACAACGACGTTTAGGGGTTTACGTGGGAGCATAGCCGTCAAGGCATGTTTTGGCCACTGCGTTTTGATATTTAGAATCATGACGAGATCCCCGATGCAATGCACGGGGATGAAAATCTAGTAAAATTAAATGCACCAGAAAAAAAATCTTCAATTTAATGTACCTCAAAAAATATTATTATTGATTTAATGTATTGTATAAAATTTTTTATGAATATTATTGCTTTTTGGGCTAGATCCACCACTATAGATATCATCTACGTAAACTCACTTTTCAATCACACTCAACGTTATGGGAAGTAATGATAATAAAACTTATATAACTGTTTGGGCGGGTAACTAATTTTAGGAATTTATGTTGTGCTGGCCCTCATACACAAGTTGAAAGAGATCTGCATGTGTTCTAAGTTTTACGTTGTTTATGAAGTGTTGATGTACTCCAGATGGTTACAAGATTCTAGATACTATAGGATCGATGTGTGGTCAGGTAATCATTTTTTGAAATTTAATACAAATAATAAATTTGGGAAGAAATATGTAGTAACGTATTGTTGTATATAGAACTAAATATAGATCAAACCGACACAAAACCAATTAGGTTCACATTGAACGTAACTAAAACGATCGGTACTGATTTGTCGTAAAACCGAAGCATGATATTAGTCAAACTCTACAAAGAAACCATTTTTTTTAGATCCTAAGAGGACACGTTGTAGAGCCGGGGAGCGTGCGGGAAAAAATGGCCATGGCTGTGAACCGTTGGATAAATTTAAATATAAAAATTAAAAATATTTTTTTTACGTTATAAAAAGAATTTAAACTTACATTTTTACACACCATCTCAGCTTCAATTCAATCTCTAAAATTCCAACCTTCAAATTTTAATAATGCATTCATCATCCCGCTCATCTTAAGAAACAACATAATTTTGAAAATTTCGTCAAAAAAAAAAAAAAACAAACCTCACAACTATTTTCTCAACAAACTCACTCATTTGACACTTCACCATATTATCTGTAATAGGTTCAAATGGATCGAATCTGTGATTATCTGGTAATGCAATGATCAAATCAAACACAAGTAATCAAACAAATGCAAACATATCAAAAAAATTCATAGATTTCATTGATAGTAAGCATAGGATACAAGTGTAGGGATACAATTTCTATTAGTTCACCTGATTACTGATCCGTTAGTCTGCCCTGCACAATACATAAAATATCCTATTTATACTATCAAAAACAAAGAAACATATATTTACAAATAAGTCCCTATACTATGACAAAAAACACATAAAGACAAAATGTTAATCTTCTAGAGGCTTCAACAATACTCCCCCTAAGATTTACATTGTCTTCAGTCTTCAAAATAATCTTCAGGTTCTTCCTTTATCTTGAACATAGGCTTCTCTTTATACATCTCTTGTTCCTTCAATGCTTTTGCAATTGCTGACTTGAACTTTCCTGCAAGAATCCCTTGTTCAGGCTTTGATGCGTTGGTCTTTATCTCCATCTGATTCATAATCTCCAAAGTTTCTTTTGATAACCCTGCAATGTCAACATTAGCATAAAACTCAATTGGTTTGGGATAATCTCTTGAATTAATCTCCAATACTCCTTTGCTTGATATTCTCATAAAATCGATTGATTTTATATCCTTCTTCAGAATCATCGCATAAGCTAACGCTTTCCTTAAAGAAATTCTTTCCATTGCTGCATCCATAACCTTGATAATCGACATAAAATACTTCTGATCATTTTCTACCACTTTAGACAAAACTCGATCAAACTTTTGAATCGAAAAAAAATGAGATGTAGCTTGGATTTAGAAGTTTTAATTCTAACACTCCAAACAATGAAATCATATCTCGATCCCAGTCGTCTAGGTTCCGAACTAACTTCAACTCGAACGTGTCAGAATTATAAAATCATCTCAAAATCGGTTTTGTCGTTCGAGTTCCATCGATTACCTTCAATCCTGGGTTAGTAACCTTTTCAAAGAATTGGTCATTATATGCATCCAAGAATTTTTGTTCTTCATCAGGTTTATCATCACTTTTCCTTTTACTTTTAAAGACTTGAAGTATTCCTTATCTTCTTGGTCACATCTCGTTTTGAGAAATGATTCCATTCTTGAAATACCTCTATTCAAGAGTTTAACAAAATTTTCTCCTCGATTTGCCTTTGTTGGGTTAATAAACTTCAACTTGTTTAATTCTTTTAAGTCTTGCACAGGAAGAGCTATGATGCTAGTGTAAAAGTGATAAACATCACATATTGCATTTACACGCTTAATCAAAATGCATCAAACACCTCATCATACTTCCGCGCTCACATTCTTTGTACTGTTAGGCACAACCATTGCATTAAACAATTCTGAGATTGATTGTCCTTTTTGCAACACATTTCTCACAATATCACCTGCATTTCTTGCCTTGTTCCATAACTGCTTTTGATCAATGGAAACTTCATAAGCCTGTTTTTCTTCAGGAAACATCTTCATTAATTCTTTTCTACTTTCATGTTCACTTCTCTTCAAAGCCATTGATTTAATCTCTTAAGGTTTCAAAATTCTTGTTCTTTTTGTAATCTCCAAGTACTAAGGATTATCCATATCAAGTACTATCATCTTGTTTGTCTATTTCTCTGTTTCTTGAAAGCTTCTTACCAAATTTCTTAGTGATTCAGCTTGCAATTTGTTTAGCTTCTTTCTTGGATAGTTCCTCGATTGTAGCCATAATCTAAGCTCAATCGTATTCATGTTTTCAGGATCTGGACGGTGTGGCTCAGACGATGAAAGTTCCTCAATATTATTACTTTCATGTAATGGATTCCATTCACCATGCTTAATGATTTCATCTAGATCCATAGGAGCTATGGATTAAGCTGTCACACATTTCTCATATTCTTCGTTTATTTGAGAAACTATGAGTCCATCCAAGAATACCTGGTTATACTTCTTCTTTACCAGATAATTATACCTTTCATCAACATCAACAGGTATATCTTCAACTACAGCCTAAAATGGAGAATAATCTGCTTCAATAATATCTTCATCTTCTAAAACTTCGTCATACCATGCGTCAGAGAAATCTGGTTCTAAATCATCTAAGGCACCGATTATCTCATGCACTTCTATTTCTTCACTATCATGACTTAAAGTTTCAGATGCAATCTTCTAAATTTTAGATGACGGTTCAGCTAAAACTGATACATCAATATCATCTATCATTCTTTTCCCTTTATCCACCTCAGAGATATTCTCAACATCAATAGGATTAACTTCAGATACAATAACAACTTTAGGAGATTGGGACATTGCACTCTCTTTCATGCTTTCAAATTCTTCTTTTAATTTCTCATGATTTTCTCTTAACTTCTTGAATTTTTCTTCCGTTAAGTCATAATCTTTAAGCATGACTTCAAAATTCTTTACATTTGCTTCTTTTTCTTCTTCAAGATCAGCAATTATCTCATCTTTCTTTATTAATTCAGCCTTTAAACTTTCATTTTCCTCTCTTAGCTCTACAATTGTCTTAAGCTGGAGTAAATTCTCTTCTTTCAAAGACTCTATTAAGCTTTGATCTTCTTTAGCTTGTTTATCTTCAACATGAACATCAGATTCAGCAACATCAATGTTTTGGAAATCAAATTCTATGTGTTGATGAATAGTTTTTTCATTTACAACAACTGTCTCATCAATATTTTGAATCTCTTCATTTTGATCTTCTACATGCTCAGCTTCAAAGCGTCAACTTCTTCATTAACTACTTCAATAACCTCTACAATGTGGCAAACTTCTTTGATGGAAGGCCAATAACATGATTTCCAGCTACAAGCTTGTTCATATTCTTGAAGTTGGAATGTCCGAGACGTCTATGCCATAGCTGGCTTTCATCATTTGATGCTTTAGCAAAGAGACAAGTTGTTTCTGTAGAAGAGTCCACTTGAGACATATCCAATTTGTATACGTCTCGGTCTCTGATAGCTTTAACAACCACGCAATCCTTGCTTATCTGAAATCCTGGCTTCAAGATATAACAGAAAGAATCATCAAAAAGTACAGAGTAGGATTTATCACAAATTTGGGATACACTTAACAAATTAAAGTTCAACTGTGAACAGAAGTTGACTTTATCAAAGCTTATAATCCCGTTGGATACTGTTCCTTCTCCGGTTATTTTTCCTCCCGCATCACCACCAAAGGCGACATGCGTTCCATCTTTTAACTTAAAATCTTGTAATAAGGCCTGATTGCCTGTCATATGTCGGCTACACCCACTATCCACATACCAAGTATTGATTGGTCTTCTCTTACGTACCTGCAAAACAAAACAATTTAAGGTGAATTTTCTACCCAATCCGAAATGGTCTTGGGTTTTCCAAACTTGTCAACAATAGTAAATTGTTTAAAGTAAAGTTTGTTGACATCAGGTTTATTTTTTATGAATTTACCAATTCTGTTATTTGTAATAAAATTATGCTTGTTTGGAAAATTCATGCTTTTTGACTAACCATTGTTTGAAAATCTTTTATTTTCAAAACTTTTGTTATTAATTCTCACTGACCTTGGAATGAATTTATCATTGAAGTATTGTTTAGGTCTCACTGAATTATTTCTTTTGAAAGAGTTCAAACCTAAGGAGGGTTGGTGTGTTAATCTTTGAAAATCAACATTTTGGTTTCTTTTATATTGCAGATTAACATAACCTTTGCTTACTGTTGAGGTGGTAAATCCTCTCCTCTATGAATTCTTTCTAAAGTAACAATCTTTAGTGTTGTGAGTTTGCTCATCACAGTAAGTACAGTATTTGTTAAAATAACATTCTGAAGTTGAGTGATTTCTCATATCGCAAATGTGACAATATTTGTTAAAAAAACATTCAGACATTTTGTGATTATACATGTCACATATGTTACAATACCTCTGGGGAGTCTTGAATAATTGTTTATTAACTTTTGACGTTGACGCAACATTAGAAACTTGGTTACTTTTAAATGTCAAATAGTTAATTTGTTGTTTTTGATTTGAAGAATTATGCTTTTGATTTAAACCACTTTTCTATTGCACAATTTGTTTTTTTTTTTTGAAGATGAATTTCATTCTTGTTTTCCTTAGATACAAATCTTTTAGCTACAACAGAAGTCTTAGAATCTGAACCCGTTTTCAGATCAGAGGCTGATTTGTTCTTAGGATTTTCTTTAACATCTTGAATGGAGTTCGCATTCAATAAACCAGCAGATACAAATTTAATTGGCTTTAATTTTATTGCTTGATTTGTTTCTTTTGTCTGATTTTCCTGAATTTTTATTTGTTCACCTTTAGCTTTATTTATCTTTCTTCTTCTTCTCTGGTTCCTTGATTTAGTAGATTCACTTTTTGGTTTAGATTGAACATCCTCAGTTGAAGATTCTTTTTCACATTCTTTCTTTTTCTGGTCTTTTTGCCATTTAATGAATTCTGGGTTATTTAGACCAAATGAATTTGAATCTTCTGATGTTTCTTCATCATTTTTGTTTTGAAAATCTGAGTTTTGGTTATTAGATATAATATTCACTTCCTCCAAAACTGACTCTTTAGGAACAAAAACTTTCTTTGTTTTAGGCTTTGGTTCATAAGATTTTACTTTAACAGGATGACCATTTTTTATCTTTTCGTTATCTTTTTCTTCAAAATTTCCACATTTGTTTTCTCTTCTTCAGCATCAGACATCTTGGTCTTGTTTTGAAAAGCTTTTAATTTTGCTTTGTTTACTTGAGAGTGATCATGAGTGTTAAAATTTTCTGGTAAAGTATTTGTTATTGATTCTGGCATCGGTTCATGAGTGAAACCCAATCCTGCCATTTGATTATCTTTTCGTTCATTTACCAGCTTTTCCACAATGGTTTTAGAACTTTTAACTTTTGCGAGATCAACTTGAGTTGTTGCATGAGCTATCTTCTCCAGTTCAAGATTTTTTGTAATCTCTTCAAGTTGTTTTGATACAATTTCAAGTTCTCTTAGAGTTTTGTTCCAAGAATTTTGAAGAGAGATAATCTTTTCGTCAGATACTTTATGATCATTTTTAAGTTTGGTATGCATTAGTTCTTCTTGATTAAGTTTTTCACAAATCTTGTAAGAATAATTTCTGTAGTATTCTACATGCTCGAAGCAAGACTTTGTGCATAATTTTTCTCTGACTTCTGATGGAATTTCAGAATATTTAGGAGGAGAAGTTTCAGAGTTAGAGCTTTCAACCTTTGGTTGATCAGATTTTGCCATTAATGCAACTTCCTCTGAATCTTCCTTGGGATCAGACTTATCACTCTAGTCATAATCCTCTTCATCATTCTCAGAGTTTCCATCAGCTGTTGGATCATTAAATTCAAACCAATCTTCTTTTTGTATATCTGCAACAAGAGATAAATTGGAGGTTAAATCAGCAGTAAATTGCTCAGCGTATGCACTCCAATCATAACCATCTTTAATATTAACAACAAGAGTTTCTTGGGCTCCTCTGATGATTTAGAATCATCTTTCAATTCTGGCATTGGTAGGCTTTGATAAGGTTTCTGAAATGTCTTCTGTGAAGATTGCTGAAACCTTTGATTACTTGAGATTGATTGGCCATTTCCTCCTTTATTCCTTGGAGCTTTGCACTCTCTAGAGAAGTGACCATAGCTGTTATAGTTAAAACACCTAGATTTAGACTTATCAAATCCAACAGACTTGTTTGCACTCGGCTTGTAGTTTATGTTGACATACAAGTGTTTCTGAGTCCTGTACGCTATCATAACCATTTGCCAGTTGAGATCCATTTCTTCTAAGTCGTCTGGATCCATTTCAAACAAGTCCTGCAAAACAAAATCAAGTTGAGTTAGATGACTACCTTGATAAGCTTGAAAGCTTGCCATAAATGCAGTAAAAGCAGTTTTAGACTCTTCATCCGGTAATAGGATGTTTATTACATCGTTAACTTTGCTAGTTTTAGCAGAGTTAGCAGATGGAGTCTCTGCTTGAGATTTAGAACTTTTAGGCATAGGAGGAGATTGAGGTTGATTTTGAGTTGTATAGGCAGGAGCACTTGTGTAAGTGGAATCAGTGAAAAACCCTACGCCAACGAATAGATCACCCTCATCTTCTGGTGAAGTTTCATTCTTAGCCATGAATGCATTCTCCACAGTACTTGCTGGAGAAGCAACATATTTATATTGTGACATCAAAGCTGCTCTGTCATTGTTTCTAGAACTTTCATCAATTTCAACAGATTCTATTTTAGCAATCAAGAGATCAAGATCCATTGGAAATTTCTCAGTATGCTTTAACAGAGTGACGGTTTGCTTCCATGAAGATGGAAGAGCATTGAGAAGCCTGAAGTTAAGATCTTTTAAATCATTCTTGATGCCTGCAGTCGACATCTTAGTTGTCAGTTGAACAAATCTATTCATCATCTAATTTATTGTTTCATCAGATAAATGTTCAAAAAGTTCTAATTATCTCTTTAATTTTTGCTTTTTCAGATCCTGGATCTCCTTTCCACCTTCACATATTATTTTTAATGCCTTATACATGGTGTATCCCGTCTGATAACCATCAAGCCTTGTAAGGACTTCAAGTGGCAGTCCTTTGCACATCGAAGAATACGCTTTTATATCATTTTTAACTTTCTTGAGATCTTCACCCTGTAATCCATCTTCAGGATATGGTTCCTGAGATTCTTTGGTGTAGACAAAACCTCTATCGGGACCATCTGAAGTTATAGGAATATGAGGTCCTTTTTCTATTGATTTCCATAGATCAGTATCAATAAAATTCAAGTAAAGCTTTAATCTCGGTGACCAATTCTTGAAATCTGCTCTATTCTTCAGCATGGGAACTCTGTTCTCTAAGTCTTCTGATTTTACCATTTTTAGTTTTTGTTTTTAAAAGAATTTTTTTTGTTGTTTTTAATGTTTTGAATTAAAACAATGAATTGAAAATATTTTTGGATTTTTTAAGTTTCTGAAAAAAATTTAAAATTTTCTAAGTCTTGAAGCTGATGCGTCCAAATAGTGGAAAACGCCCAAACAGTTGTTGTACTTCCTTTGACTTTGACTTTGAAACGTCCAAGGGATTGCCTTAGACAAATTCCAAAAAGCCCAAATTGAAAAGCGTCTGAATAGTATCAAAACGCCTAAACAGTTGTCAGACGCCTAGTTGGTAAAACGCCCAAATAGTTCAAAAACGCCTCAACAGTTGTAAAATGCATGGAATTCCTTTGGATTCCGTCAACTTCCAAAGTGTCCCAACGATTGAAATGTGTTACAACAGTAGAAAAACGCCTAACTGAAAAAACCCAAATAGTGGAAAAGCGCCTAAACAGTTGTTATGCGCCTAACACTTAGGCAATTTTCAGCAGTGTTTTTGACCTAATGCGCCACATTCAGTTTCATATGAACTTAAATTTTCTAAAATCCTTCAAAACTTGATTAATTGATCTGAAATCCTCAAATTATGTAGGAAATTGATCAATAATCAATCCTTCAACTTCAATTTCTTCAATAACAACCAAAATTAATCTTTGATTCAAGAACAGGTTTGACAAATGAAGAACAGGTTCGAAGAGCTTTTTGCTCAAATTCACTGATTTGAATGAATTGTACTGCTAATTGTGAATCAAATCATGTTCTTGATGAAGAAACACAATTGAATTCAACAATTATATGACTGAATTGTTTATCAATCACATATTCAAGTGATTATGAGAGTTCGACAGTTGAAGAACTTCGATCACTGAATCGAAAGCTCTGATACCATTTGATGAGCTCAAAATGGATCGATCTGTGATGATATATGAACACAATTCAATCTGAAACACACAAGTATTCAATTCAACATAAGAAATCAAAAAAATTCATAGAGTTTTCATTGATTAAGCATAGAAGAATACAAAGTGTAGTAACAGTTACAATACGTCTCAACCAAAAACTTTTTAAACTCTCTTGAACTCTAAAAACTCTCAAACTCTCAAAAACTCTACTACACCATGCATATCTATGCTATTTATACTAATCAAGGAAACAAAGGAACATATTTACATAAAAAGCCCCTATAGTATGACAAAAAATGTAAAAGACACACAAAGACAAATGTTAATCTTTAAAGAAGCATCTACATAATGAATCCTCTAACAACCTTTCTTCCTTCTTTATCTCTTTCAACATTTGTAGTGTTCCAAAACCTCTTTATCAATCTAGCATAGATGACTGGTTGATAACACATGGCATACACATACTTAGTCCTCAAAATAAATTTGATCATCTCTTCATAACCAACAGCATCTCGTACATCTTCATTTAAGAATGCTGCCACATTATGTTTAGGCTCAAATTTAAGCTCATCCATCTGCATAAATGAAACAAAGAAAATTAGACACATTGAATTTTCAACACTTATCAATTTTGAGTTATTAAGTTTGAACCAAATCACTTAAAATTTTCTAAGTGTTTAAACAATTCATTAACTGAAAAATTTTATATTGGTCACAAACTTAATTCAACTCAATTCGGTTATAAATTTCTTAAAATCTAATTAAAGAATGAATTTTGTGATTAATTTTGATATTTTATTTAAAAAAATTCATGAAATTGACTGTTCATCTTCAAAAACCCAACTGATGAACATAATCATCAAGAACACATTGTTTTGAAATATGGATTTGACCATTCCAATCTGTTCAAAAACAAGTTTATATCATCAATCAATGTTCAATTTCAGTTGTTTATGCATATTATTTTCACAAATTTCAATTTTTCCTTCGAACTGGGGTTCATACGCCTCACAGACATAAAACGCCCGATTGAATTCGAAGAATAAACTCGAAATCAGATGAATTTAATCTCAAAATGATGTTTAGATTCAGTGTATATACCTATAAATCACACGTATTAACACCAAACAATCAAAAATGATGAACCGAATGATTTGAGTTTATGAGTGTCGAGAATGTTTATCAGAGGATTTTGAGTGAATGAATGAATGAATCACAAGTATTGTATATATATATAAGTGAAAACTTTAGGCGCATGAGCACTGTTTATACGCATGAGGTTAGACGCATGAACACTATACAGTCGCATGAGACTAAATTTCAGTTTTTTTTAGGCGCATGAGCACTGCTTGTGCGCATGAGGTTTAGACGTATGAGCACTATTTAGGCAATAAGCACTGTTTAGGCGCTTGGGCACTGCTCAGGCGCATGAGACTAAATGAAACGCCTAACTCTTGGAGGTTTCATCACTTCACACGTCTACACTTGAAAGACTTGGTACAGCTCAGGCGCATGAGCATAAGATGATACGCCTAACACTTAACCAAATTTTCAGACACATGACAACTGTTTAGGCGCATGAGCTTGAATGAAACGCTCAACACTTGTGCAAATTTCTGAAATTCACCATACTCCTGTTCTGAACCTATGAGTATTGTTCAGGCGCATGGGATCCTTTCAATGAGTCTTGCACTTGAACTTTTCTCATCATCCATCTGAACACTATATGAACACATTAGCATTGTTCACACTCAATTTTTCAACACTTAGTCAAAAGTGTTTGACTATCACTCAAAATTTTCATTAATTTCCCTCAATTTTAACAATTTTGAAATTCAAACTTTTATATATATATATATATTATATATATATATATATATATATATATATATATATATTTATTTTTGACCATTTATTTTTATTTTAAATTTTCAAAAAACTATTTTCCGTCATTTTAGTCTCTATTTAATTTTTACAAAACAAATAATCTCATTTTTGTTTGACTTTGTAAAAAGAGTAACCAATTATTATTAACATGTCTGCACACAGAAAAATCATGCAAAATTCAAAAATAAAGCATAATAAAAATCTACTATATACAATTGAATCACATGCCTACAGTGAGATCATATCAGCTAAGATCAGCACATTAAAATAAAATAAAATGAGGAATAGTCATAAACAGTGATTAAATCCTAATCAAGTGTGTTCAACATTTTGCAGTGATAAAATAAAATAAAATAAGATCAGCATTTTTGCAGCAAATGAGACACGAGATCTAAGGACAGAAAATGAGTGCTTTTGGCAATATGATCAACACACTTACTTTTTCAATTCTTGGATTGATTAAGGTACGATTAGATATGACACTATGTAAGTCACACTTAAACTTAAAGAGTTCAACTCTCATCAAGATATGTAAGAAATCACTTTTCTCAACTTGTTAACATGACATATATTTATAACCAGATCTCATGTTTAGATTGTGCACATTGGCATCTTTTGCATTAGGAGAGAATATCCAGGTCTATAATGACTTATAACAAAGGATATCTCGTCACCTTAGGTCTATGATGACTCATAACAGAGAAGTGAATAGATGCTTTAAATAATTAGTGCTCAATGGTTATTCATATCACCACCATGTGTGAGTTTATGACTTTACAAGCAATCAATCTGAGAAGTCAACACTACTCATTGTACTAAAATGGACAAACATGAATGCATGATTGATTTAGTGTAATCACAAGAATTTACTTTTTCAGTATAATTGCATGAACATACTTGCACATCATATCTGATCACGTCAGACTTTAGTAACGAGCGAAGTATGCAACTGATCAAAACTAAAGTATCTATCATTTCTCACAAATTGCAAAGACAGATTCAGTCCTAAACAATTTAACTATCAAGAAAAACTCTTTTTTTGTATGTTTTTGTTTTGTAATATTCTCTTTGTTTTTGCAAGTTTCTATTTTTGTATTTGCTTTTTCTTTTTCTAATAAGCATGCACACACAATATAAACAATCAGGCAGTTAACTTTGACAGTTTCTCTTTTAGTTTTCTCAGTCAAATAATGGAGGGTTCCTACCATTTATGACTCAATAACTGAAAACTCAAAACCAATTTTTAAACATGGTTAATAAGTCCAATTGACTTGACCAAATATTCAAATCAAGCCGGTAAAAGACTTTTGTAAATAGGTCAGCCAACTGTTTTTCAGTTGTGATTTGAATAAAAATTATTAAACCTTTTTCAGAGTTATCTTTGAGGAAATGATATCGAATTTCGATATGTTTTGTTTTTGAGTGTTGGACACAATTAGCTGTAATAAACATAGCAGATGTGTTATCAATGTAAATAGGAGTGTTAAGAAAATTGAACCTGTAATCCAGCAGTTAGTTTTGTAACCAAAGGATTTGAGAACATCTTGCTGAAGCAGCTATGTACTCAACTTTACGGTTAAAACAGAGACATTTGTTTGCTTTTACATTGCCATGAGACTAATCTGGGACCTAAAAACTGACAACCACCCATTGTAGATTTACGCTCTTGACAACGTCCTCCATAATCACTATCTGTATATCCATGTAACTCGAAGTTTACTTTATAAGGATACCACAGCCCTAAAGCCGGTTTTCCTTTGAGGTACCTGAATATTCGTTTAACAGCAATGATGTGGGATTCCTTCGGGTCAGATTGATACCTGGCACAAACACAAACAATATACATTATATCAGGTCTAGATGTAGTAAGATACATCAAAGATCTAATCATAGATCTGTATAAAGTTTGGTCAATAGATTTTCCTTTCGGATCAGGTTCAATCTTGGTATTTACATCAGCTAGAGTTCTTATGGATTGACAATCTTGCATTTTAAATTTCTTCAAGAGTTTTTCAACGAATTTCTCTTGATTGATAAAAATTCCATCTGCAGACTGCTTCACTTGAAGACCAAGGAAAAATTAACTTCCCCTATAGAACTCATTTGAAAATGAGGCTTCATGATTTCTTCAAATTCATTGCACAACTTTGGACTTGTAGAACCAAATATGATATCATCAACTTACACTTGAACACATAAAAGATCATCAGCATCCTTCTTAATAAACAAAGTAGGATCAATTTTCCCTTGCGTGTATCCATATTGGATCAAATGTTGTGATAACATTTCATACCAGATTCTAGGAGCTTGATGCAGACCATACAATGCTTTGATAAGCTTGTACACTCGATGAGGAAATTCTGAAACTTTGAAAGTTGGAGGTTGCTTGAAATATACATCATTGGTGATTGGTCCATATAAGAAAGCACCTTTAACATCCATTTGATACACATTGAATTTCATGAATGATGCATAAGCCAGGAAGACACGAATTGACTCAATTCTTGCAACTGGAGCAAATACTTCATCATAATCTATTCCTTCTTCTTGGGTGTAACCTTGTGCAACGAGTCTCGCTTTGTTGCGAACAACAATTCCCCGATCGTCTGTTTGTTTCTAAACAACCATTTTGTGCCTATGGCATTTTCTCCTTCAGGTAAATCCACAAGCTTTCACACTTCCTGTTTGCGGAATTGCAATAATTCTTCTTGCGTTGCTTCAATCCAACTATTGTCCTTTAACACTTCGGTGACTTTTTTTATAACAATTTGAGATAGAAAACACGAGTATAAGCAAAGATTTGCTTGTTCTGATTACCTTCTCGTAGTTCTCTCATTCAATGGACAAATAATCTGAGATGTTGGATGGTTCTTGTGAACACGAGATGTTGGAATCTCATTCACTTGAACATGAACATCTAGATTAGATTGCTTCAAGTTAGAAAGCTGATGCAATAAGTTCAAATAATGTGGATTGAAATTAGGAACTTGAGTTGGTGAGTTGATAAAATAATCAAGATTATTAGTACCAGCTACATCACCAGAAACCAATGACGTTCCAGACTCCGGTTGTATAATTTCAGGACCATCATTAGGAATAGGATGTGAAACATTTGAATTTTCTGAAACAGGAAGCTCTTGAGCTTATTGAGGTTGATCATAAGTTTCAGACTGTAATATAGGATCTTTCACAAAAGCAAAAAATGGATAATTTGGGCTTGAGTCATCCATATCATTAGAATCAGAATCATCGTTGAACGAACCTAGATCTCCTTCTTGATTCTTCTTCTCACCTTTAGATTCAAACAAGTTAGAATGAAAGGAGTTTTACAAAGAATCTAAATCAAATAACCAAGCTGGACCATTTGCAACTGATGGAAAAGAATTTTCAAGAAATTTAACATTGAATGTTTCAAGGATAACATTCGTCCTAGAGTTATAAACTCTAAAAGCTTTTGAAACCGATAAATATCCAACAAAAAATCCATCATCAAATTTTGCATCAAATTTTCCTAGCTAATTACTTGAGTTTAGAATCAAAACTGGACAACCAAAAGATTTAAGAAAATCTATATTAGGTTTCATGCAAAATATCAACTCATAAGAAGTTTTCTGTTTATCTTTCACGAGCAATGTATGATTCTGCATGAAACATGCAGTGGATATGGCTTCATCCCAAAAAGTGATTGGAATTTTGGCATCTGCTAACATAGACCGTGCTGCTTCAATCAAAGTTTTGTTTTTCCTTTCAGCAACTCTATTTTGTTGTGGAGTTCTAGGAGCACTGAACTAACGAGCAATATTTTTCTGAACAAAACATGTCAATATTATCATTTTTAAATTCCGTTCCATTATCACTTCTAATTATTTTCACCTTTTGTTCTAATTGATTTTCTACTTTAATGATGAATTCTTTTAATAATTCAGCCGTTTCAAATTTAGCATGCAAAAAGAAAACCCATGAAAATCTTATAAAGTCATCAATGATAACTAAACAATAAGATTTCTTTTCAATACTCCAAACATTTGTTGGTCCGAATAGATCCATGTGCAACATCTGGAGAGGTTTGGAATTTGAGTTTATCTGCTTGGTCTTATAAGACGCTCTGTGTTGTTTTTCTTTTAAACATGCTGAGTAGAGATCTGTTGTAGCAAACTTCTTTGTTGGAAGACCTACTACATAATTTCCAACTACAAGCTTCTTCATATTTTTGAAGTTGGAATGCCCGAGACGTCTATGTCAAAGCTGACTTTCGTCATTTGATGCTTGAGCAATTAGGCATGTTGTTTCTGTAGAAGGATCCACTTGAGACATATCTAACTTGTATACATCTCGATCTCGAATAGCTTTAACAACTATCCATTCTTTGCTAATCTGAAAACCTGGCTTCAAAATATAACAAAATGAATCATCAAAAAGAACTGAGTAAGATTTGTCACATATTTGGGAAACACTTAAAAGATTAAAGTTCAACTGTGAGTAATAGTTGAGTTTATCAAAGCTGATAATCCCATTAGACACCGTTCCTTTGCCTGTAATCTTACCACCTGCATCACCTCCAAATGCAACATGAGTACCATCTTTTAACTTAAATTCTTGAAGCAAGGCATGGTTGCCTGTCATATGCCGGCTACACCCACTATCAACATACCATGTGTTAATAGGTCTTCTCGGGCGTACCTGCATTTCAAAAAGAATTAAGTTGAGTTATCAACCCAAGCCGAGATGGTATTGGGCTTTCCAAATTTATCAACAATGGTAAACTGTTTAAAGTGAATCTTTTTCAAATCAGGCTTATTATTGAAAAATTTACCAATTCCGTTTCTTACAAATTTTTGATTATCTTTTTTGTCCTTAAAACATTTTAGCGTTTTTCAAGATTATCATCAAGATATTTCAAACCATCAGACAAAAAATTTTGTTTATCAAACTTCCCACCATTCATTCTCACAGATCGTGGAATGAATTTTCCTTGATTATACTGCCTTGGTTTTGCAGCATAAGAATCATCATAAACAAAATCATTTCTTCAAAAAGATCTCAAGCCTAAGGAAGGTTGTTTTGTCAATCTTTGAAAACCAACACTTTGATTTCTTTGAAATTGTGGATTGACATATCCATTTCTTAATTGAGAATTTATATATCCATTTCTCGGCGAGTTCTTTCTGAAGTAGCAATTTTCAGTTTTGTGAGTTATGTCATCACAATAGGTATAATATTTGTTGAAATAATAATCAGCTGTTGAATGGTTTCTCATATCACATATATGACAGTACCTGTTAAAGAAACATTCTTCAGTCTTATGATTGTACATATCACATATTTCACAGTACCTTTGTTGTGATTTAAACAAGTGTTGATTAACTTTGATGTGGAGGCCACCTTTGATCCTTGTTTTGATTTAGGAGTTGACAAGTTAATCGCTTGTTTTTGATTTAAAAGTTTGTTCTTTTGAAATTTAGGTTTTGACTTTTGCTCATAATCACTATTCCTTGACTCTTTAGATACAATTTTTTTGTTGACGGTGGAAGACTTAGGACCTGAACCTATTTTCATATTAGAGTTAGATTTGTTCTTTGAGTTAGATTTGATTTCAGGAATTTTGTTCATGTCAAAAGTACCAGCAGATACAAACTTAACTAGTTTAAACTGATTAGTTTGATTTGTTCTCTGAGTTTGATTGTTTTGAATTTTATCTTGAGATGATTTAGCTTTAGCATTTTTATTTCTTCTTCTTTGGTTTCTAGATCTTGATGATCTTTATTTGCTTTGGGATTGAACATCTTCAGGAAAATATTATTTTTCATTTTCTTTATTTTTTGTCCTTTTTGCCATTTAATAAAGTCTAGATTGTTTAATCCATAAGAAAATGAATCTTCAGATGTTACTTTATCAAGTTTTTCTTTCTCTTCATTATAAGAGTTCTGTTTGTCATTCTTTACCTTCACTTCTTCAATAACAAACTCTTTTGGAACAAACATCTTCTTATTCTTTGATCGTGGTTCATAAGATTTTACTTTACAAGATGACCATTTTTAATCTTCTCTGAATCTTGTTCCTCAAATATCTCAATATTTGTTTTCTCTTCATCACTTTCAGAGTTCTTATTTTTTTATTTTGAAATGCTTTTAGCTTGTAAGGCCCCGTTCCCGGGACGCTTACAGCTAGACCGTCATCGCATAAAATATTCAAAATAACCATTTCTTTTTGCAGCGGAATTTAAAAACTTTCATTTATAATTAAAACATATCATTACATTACATAAATCGTTTACATATATGATTACAACATCATATCAAAATGTGGATGCCATTCTAAAAACGTTCCCAGTAGCGTATGCATCCATGCCTGCAACTCCTCAGCATCAACAAAATACCTGTCAACTATCATGCATACAAAAAGTCAGCGACGCTGAGTGAGTTCTAGTTTTATAAATAAAATACTCCACTTTGTTAAAACATAACCTTCACAATCGTACGCGATCACACATCATACGTACACATTGATAATAATATTTATTATCTTCATCATTGTTCATCAAACAATACATTACATCCCTTACCATAATCCAGATCCTGTCTCACGCAATACCCCCGACTCGTGCTCGAAAGCTGATACAGTGCCGGGGCCTGTAAACAAACCCCCGACTCATGTCCGAAGACTGACACAGTACCGAGGTACGCGACAAGGATCACATCTCATATGCAACACCCCCGAATCATGCTCGAAAGCTGATACTATGTCGGGGCCTATAAACAAACCCCCGACTCGTGTCCGAAGACTGACACAGTACTGGGGCGAGCAACAAGACCTCATCTCATGCCATCCTATCTCATGCAATACCCCCAACTCGTGCTCGAAAGCTGATACTGTGCCGAGGCCTGTAAAAAACTTCGACTCGTGTCCGAAGATTGACACAGTACCGGGGTACGCGACAAGGATCTCATCATCCGTTGCTTCCCTTCTCATCATTCGTTATCTTCCACTTTCGTTACATAATACTTTACGTTCATTCATACATCAAACCACGTAAAGTCATACATCATACATAACGTATAATATAACATAATACATACGTTTTGAAAATGGTTTAACGAAGAAAGATAACACACCACACACACAACATAAACCACATAACAACATCATACATACATCAAGCATAAGCCAACGCATCACCAAGGAACCTATCTCAAACAACCACCTCTTAAAAGCCTTTAGAAAACCCTAAGTCTAAAACGAGGCACATTAAACATTCTAGGCGCATCAACAGAAAATTCTAAGAATAAAAGCTCCTGGGTGCATCAGCACTATTTGGGCGCATGAGCCCTATTCAGGCGCCTCAACACTTAGTCGCAGGAACAATTCTAGGCGCATGGGCACTATGCGGGTGCATTACCCATACTTAGCCATTTCACACTTTCTGGGCGCATGAACCACTGTTCAGGCGCACCACCTACACTTAGGTGCATGGGCACTCTGGGCGCATGGGCACTATGTAGGTGCATGGCCAACACTTGGCCACCTGGCACTATCTGGGCGCATGGACACTATTTGAGCGCACCACCTGGGCGCATGAAGACAGTTAGACGCATAGGAATATTCTGAACATCTAATCTACCAAGAACACACCCGAAACATTTCTAGCCTAACCCAAACACATATCTAACATTCTAAGGCCCTTAAAAGATGCTAACAACAATTCTAACCCCCAAACAACCTCTGAAACATCATCAAAGCTAAAACCACAGAACATCATTCGAACAACAACAAGGATACCCATACGGTTCCTTTTAAAATGTTTGCTTAGTATGTATAACAGCCCCAAAACTTTGAAAACCAGAAAAAGAGGGGTCTAGAAACTCACCTGAAGCAGATCTTCAAACTAAGCACTTCCAACAGCAACTTCAACTCCAAATTCCCGAAAACAAACTCTAAAACTCTAAGAACCTCGATTACCAGATGTGAATTCCGTTAAAACCGAACATGTATTCAAGAAACTCACCTTTGCAGCCTCTTCTCCTTCTTTCTCCAAAAACCCGAGCCCTTTCACCCTTTTTCTGCTTTGGCCGAGGGCCAAAAGCAGATCTCTGCTTTTAAAAAGGTGGCCATACCTCTTATATTATTAAAATAATGAAGTTTGTGCCCTTTTGCACTTTGCCTCCTTCAACTTGTGCCCATTTACTTTTCTTTCAATTTACTTTCCTTTTTGTTTTCTTTTTAATAAAATTTGGGGTGTTACAAGTCCACTCCCCTTGTACAAGTAGAAGCACCATTCTCCTTAGCCTTTCCTCTCCTTCTATCAGAAACGCCCATCAGTTGTTTCATGTAGTTAAATCTTTCATCCATCTCAGTATCCTCTAGTGGCACAATCACATCCCCATCAGTTGAGCACTTTCTTAGACGAGATACATGGAATGTCAGATAACTCCACTTAACACGTCGGGTAGCTCCAGTTGACATGCCACTTCTCTTACCTGAGCAACAATTCAGAATGGCCCTATATAACTCGGTATTAACTTTCCTTGTTTCTCTGTATCGGATGATCCCCCTCTCCACGACGAGGCCTTCATCATTACTCCATCGCCGTAGGTCGGCACCAAACTCTTATGGGGCGGGGTAGATTAAACCATCTTCTTGCGACACTCGGAGTTTTTGTCTCATAGGCTACTAGCCAATTCATCCGAAGGTGTACGCCTATCCACCTAAGTTCGTCCTGAATAGTCAAGCAGGAAACACGCGCTCTCTCAATTCTATTGCGTAACCTTCTAGGGCAATAGGTAACCTAGTGGACTTACCGATAGTAATTTCTATGTCGAAGGCTCATCGATCTTCCTACTCCTAACGTGCAACTTAACACAAAGGCAGCAGGAATGAAACTACTACTAGCACCACAATTAAAGCACAGATGCATAACTTTAAATCACCAGAAACGTACCTGGCGTCGCGTCTGCCGGTCAAGGAAAATGCTCTAACCTTCATCCTCTGTTCTCCTTCCTTGCACCGGAGCTCTCTGCCCTCGACTTCTTGCAGTCTCTGCTCATATGCCCAATCTTGCCACATCTATAACATTTAGCCATGTGATAATCCCTCGCCTTGTGGCCCTCTTTCCTATACTGGAAGCAGATGTTCAATCCCTATTTGCACTCCCCCTCGTGGCCTCTGCCACACTTCCTACACACCTCTTCCTTCCCTGTTATCCTCCTCCGACCATCGAACCTCATCGTCTTACCTCTAGCCATAAATTAGCCGTCATCATCCCGTCTTCCACTTTCATCCCTATCATAGCTCTGCTTCTCCACTTCATCCGTTATCGCCACCACCTCACGCTCGTCATACAACCTCCCCGCCAAATCGACCGCCGACCTAAACGTGCTTGGCTAGGCAACGACCAGATGTCTGCGGATATCTACCGGCAGACCTTGAATATACCTTTTAATCTTTCGTGACACAGGCATCACCTGATCTGGCACCAGCCTTATCATCTTGTTGAAATTCATGGTGTACTATTGGTGAGTCATTGTTCCCGCCTCCAGCTGCAGGAACTCCCTCTCAACTTTGTCAAGTTCTCTATAAGGGCAAAACTCCTCGATCACCAACCTCTTCAGCTCCTTCCACCTTATCCCTTTGATTGTTCTGGTGCCCTCAGCTTGGACAATGTTGTCCTACCAGCAGAAGGCTAAATCAACAAATGAGTGGGTAGCAAATTTCACCTTCTAATCCTCGCGGCACTCGCTAATTTCAAGTACCGCCTCCATCTCTCTCACCCAACGTTGTGCAGCAGCAGCACTCCCATTTCCATCAAACATAGGAGGCCTACACATTTGGAATGCTCCATAACTTCATCCCTTCACAACCTCCTCCATAGCTTCCTCCTCCTCCTCATCACTACCGGAGACAACCATGTCAGCATCGGGTTGCTCCATATCTCTAGAACCTCCGGCTTCACCTCCTCGTCGTGCGGTTCTCCTCTTCTCACTCTCCTTCTTCTCATCCTCCTTCATAGCTCTAATGACCTCGGTCACTACAGTCGGCAAAATCGTCTGCATGACCTGATGAACCTCCTCAACCACCGCCTCCTTCACTGAGGCTCTCAGATTGGCACTCCAGTCTTCACCATCCTGGTGACGAAGCTCTGGCTCTTCAGGAGCCGTCTTAGCTCTGCTCCTCATGACACGCGGTCTAACACCACGTCCACCACGACCTCCACCACGCGAAGCCTCAGAAGACCTACCACCCGCCATCTAAAACACTAAAAGATTCAAACACCAACACAGTAAATCAAGGTAATAGCTCAAGTTATGTCAAGTATAGTAAGTCCCTAATCACAGCGGCAAGTTGTGTTTAGCCACTCACTTTACTCTTCATTCCCCAAGCATTTCCTATCCTGACTACATCAGTATCTAAATCTACACAAAAGCACATAAGCCATATAACAAGCGCACATAATACCGTTAATATTAACTTTCATAAAACCTTTACATAAAACTTTTACCTGCAGGCACGTAGCTACTAGGACTGGCATCCCTTTCCTTTCATCCCATTCATAGTTTAAGATTAGGTTTTTTTGAAAATATTTACCCAATTCCCTTAAACTTTTGCTCTGATACCAACTTGTAAGGCCCCGTTCCCGGAACGCTTACAGCTGGACCGTCATCGCATAAAATATTCAAAATAACCATTTCTTTTTGCAGTGGAATTTAAAAACTTTCATTTATAATTAAAACATTTCATTACATTACATAAATCGTTTACATATATGATTACAACATCATATCAAAATGTGGATGCCAGTCTCAAAACGTTCCCAGTAGCGTATGCATCCATGCCTGTAACTCCTCAGCATCAACAAAATACCTGCCAACTAGAATCATAAAATACTGACTGGATTTGAGAATGATATTCTCGGTTGATGTGACTCAACCTAGAATCAAATATGTGGACTGAGTCAATAATATAGTAGCGGAATTACTATATTAAAGAACATTAATTGCTGTAGTAAATGCTTGAATGTAAGAGAATCAAGAGCCATAGTAAATGTTTTAAAATATTATGGATATTTCTGCTGAAGTCAACAACTTACAAAGTTACGGTATGTGACCCAATTTATAGGTGTATACATTGCCTGTACAAAAGACTAAACTAACCCTGATCTATACAAGTGAATCTTGTCTAAGTACAAAATAAATAAAACAGTGTAAGTTGTTCATCCGTATTAGTTCATGCGGATGAACAAGTCTTCATCAGCATTTGTTGTTTGTAGTCAGCATTTGAGTTTGCTCACCCGTATTAGTTCATGCGGATGAATAAGTCTTGTCAGCATTTACTGTTTTTCATCCGCATGGACTAATGCGGGTGAACAATTTTTATCAGCATTTATTGTTGTTCATCCGCATGGACTAATGTGGGTGAACAATCTTTGTCAGCATTTCTTCAGTTCATCCGCATGGACAAATGCGGATAAACAATTCTTTTCAGCATTAGTTGTTTGATCCGCATTTGTTAATGCGGGTGAACAAACACCGGTCTGCATTTGTTCACTAGTCATCCGCATTAGCTAATGCTGGTGCTTTATACTTGTCTTTTCTTGTCTTCTGTTGTCTTCTGTTGTTTTCTGTAACTGATGTTTTCCAACCAGAACAACCTCTAACCACTTCTTGAGTTGGCAAGTATGATCCTTTCAGGGTCTAACAATACTCCCCCTAAGGATTATACTACCTAGGTTCCTCAAGAGTGTGATGGTGGTGGTGGTTGTCAAGATTCTGGTCGGTCTTCTTGTGTAGTCTTCTTTTGGACTGATGTTGAGAGGAGAGTTTTAGCAGCTTCTTCTAATGTTTTTGGTTGTGCCATTGATGGATTGAGAATAGCCTTTATCATGTTAGAAAAATCCCAAGCTTCCTTCATTTTTTTCTCTACTGAGCACATGAATCTTCATCTCACTCATTGTATGAATAGCAGCAATGGGCATTTGTTTCAAAGAGATGGGTTCCCAAATTGAAATAGAAGATAACCCATCTCTATGAATCACCAATGAACCATCAGCATCAACTTCCAACTTGACTATGTTGCCCATCTGCATAGGTAGCCTTTTCTTCTTCCTTTGTTCTCTCTTGTTGTTAATTCTGTCAAAAGCCAGCTTCAATATCTTCACACACTTCAAAATAAACTCTAAATCATCTTCTGCAACCTTGTTTGTGAGAGCTCTGAAGTGTCTGGTAAAGATGTAATGAATGTAAGACTCATCTAGCAATCTAACCTCATACCCACTGAAGATTCTTATTTCAGGAGCTTCCTTTCCTTCCTATTTTCTTTCAATTACTAGCTCAAAGGTGTCTTCATAATAATACACATTTGAAATAGGCTTTGTTTTATGAGTACCAGTAATCATTTTCCTCTTCAAACTTTCTGTTGGCTTAACATGTAGTTCAGGAAACACAATCTCTTCAGCTTCTCTTTTCTTTCTTTGATTAAATGGGTTCTTGAATGTTTTTTCTTTTCTAGTGCAGATAGCTTTCAATGATTTGAAGTTCTTTGTTCTTTTAAACATCTTTAGAATATCTTCAAATTCATATCCTCTATACATTCCATCAGGATTAATCAACTCTAGCTCAGCCAACTCTTTCAAATCATGAACTTTCAAGGCATTGACTAAGGCTGTGTACTCTGTGAAAAATTGAACTAATCCTGATATCCTCTTCACCATGAACATATTCCAGTTACTATCATACTTCCAGGCAATAATTTTTACATTTGTCTTGCCACTGGAGTAGATACCCCTCTTATCATTTCAGCAGTAGTCAGCCCCTCTTGAAGTTTAAGTTGAGAAGGCTTAATAAACCACTCTGGGTTCTTGTGAAGTATAGGGGCCAGAACATCTTGATCTTTAACTGTCAACTGCACATCTTGTGCTGATTTTCTTGTTCTGGGGTTCTGGGCAATCACTTCTTCTTCAATTGCTTTTAGTCTTTCTTTCTTGTCATTGATCATCTTTAACATCGCAGCCCTAAGAGAATTAGTCTTCATGTTCCCCAGCTTTCTTTTTGTAAATACTTGTTGAGACAAATAATCCTTCATTTCCTTATCTGTCATACTATAAGGATCAGGGTATGCAGTTTGAGTGTCATACTTCTTTGCTGTCTTAGAGATACTTGTGACTGATTTAGTAGTTTCCTTTTCTTTTTCATATTCAGTCACAAAGGTTGGATCAAGAAGTTTCTCCATCTTTCTCACTTCTTCTACCATACCTTCATAAGTCATGCTAAAGACTATATCAGTATCATATCCATGGTTGCTAAGGAACATGGCATGTATTATAAGATCATTAGTCTTAGCCTTCTCTATCATACTTTCAACAAATGGCTCAATTATTGATGGACTCCTCATGTCATCATGTTTCTTTGTTTGTTCATCTTCAGTTTCTCCTTCTTCCAACATAATCACTTCCAAAGTATGCTGCAACTCCTTCTCAGCTTGTTCATGTTCATCTAAAAATTCAGCAATTGCTTCCAAACTCCTAGGATCATCTTTAGTTTTCTTCTTAGGTTGTTCTTCCTTAACCATAGGAAGTTTTCCTTTTGCTTTTTCAGTCAAGTATTTCCTTTTTCTTGTGTATGTGATCACTCTTGGTCCTGATGTTGAAGCTACATCAGTTTTGGCCTGTTGTTTTTCTTTAACAGCCTTAAGCTCAGCAGTGATTCTTTGTTATTCAGTTTCTTATCTGTTCAATTCAGCTATTTCCTTTTCTTTGAATTCATCATAAAGTCTATTGATTAAACTTTGTTGTTCATCAGTCAATACAACAGCAGGAACTTCCTAGAATTACAACTATAGACTCAGAAGGGGATTTGGTGTTTTTGATGTAATCCTAGAATTCCTCATCTATAATGAGTTCACTTGAAGAGAATCTGTCCATGTCATCTATTAGTTCTTTCATCATGGCCTCTTTTTCAGTAGATGGATCAGAATGTACTACCATCTCCCAGCTATCATCATCCCTAACACCACTGGTTTCTTGTTGTTGTGAATGAACTTCCTTATCTGTTTCTTCAGCTTCATGTTCTGCTGCTTCTCTTTCAAATTCAGCCTTTAATTGAGCAATCAGTTCCAATTCATCAATTCTTTTCTTCAAAGCCTCATTTTGTTTGTTCAGATCAGCAATAATTTCTATTTGCATCTCCAACATGTGTTCTTGATCTTCCATAGCCATAGTTTGAATAGCCACAGTGTCCACATGACCACTGATTTCTTCTCTTGACATCTTTAAAGAAGCTTTGAGCTTTTTGATCTCATCATCCTTTTCTTTCATATCAGCTTCATACTTGGCTTTTAATTCATTTAATTCTTTTTCCTTTTCATCAAGTTCCTGAATTCTGTCATTTATGATTCCTGCCCTTCTATCATGAGTGTGCATATGAGAAGATGGAGAGAATATAATGGGATCAACCCTAAAAAGGGAATGAATCTTAGCATCATGAGTTGAAGGCCCAATATGAAGATCACCACCTACATCAACATGTGGTGACATTGGCCTCAATGCTTCTTTATTTAATTCTGCATGCTCATCAACAGTGGGCTGTTCCTCAATTGTTTGAACATCTCTTTGTTGAGCAACATCAACAACATCATCATGAGTAGCAGCCTCTTCATGAACAGGTTCCTCAGTAGGAACATCATCTTGTACTTGTTCTTGTATAACATGTTCTTCTTCTTGTTGTTGTAATTGTTCCTCATCCATTGGCACATCATTTTGGGGATTCATTTGTTGTTGCATCCAAGGTAAAAGTGGAAAGAAAGTACCACTATAGAAATTTCTTGGATCTCTCTTCTTGATGTACTTCAAAGATTTTGCATTATAATGAGGAATTTCAAGAATGGGACCTTCTAAAACCAGATCAGGAAAGGCTTCATTAATAAGACACTGAATGAATCTGGGATACATTAGGAACATGTTCCTTCTCCCCTCTTGAATGTTTGCCATCATTCCATTAAAGACATAGGGTGAAAAGTTGTAGGGTCTGTTAGAGCAGAGAGCACAAACAAGTGATGATGTATTCAAGGGTATATCATTCCATCCAGTCTTCCTTTTGGATAAGCAGTGTTGCACATAATGAATGAGGAATCTCCATTGCAAATCAACCAACCCTTTGACTATCTTTTTATACTAAAAACCACCCTCATATCCAATGTCAGCAAAGAATGACATGATATCATCTTCATCAAATTCAGTTGGTGAATCAGGTTTATCTTCAAATCTCAAGCATTGTCTTATTGTTTGCTCAGAGATTATCAGTGTATGGTCAGCAGTTATTCTTCCTAAAATTACTTTTTCTCCATCATTGTCTACTACTTCTACATTACCCCAAAATGATCTGATATAGTTCTCAAAGATCACTGGTCTAACTGTAATGGCATAGGCCACTCTGGAAGTGGCAATAAATCTGATCATGTCTTTGAGACCTTCTGCTTCATGAACATCTAGATTGAGAAAACCACTGACATTGTGGAGCTTGCTCCAAGTCAGGTTAGCCATTATGTAATCTGCATACAAAGAGGATGAATTAGTGAGAATTGTGTGTGGTTTGTTCAATTTTGACTTTTTAGGACAAAAATGAATTCTGCTTGTTACTGTTACATTAGGATATTTGACATAATTTTGATTTTGAACGAAGACCAGTTCAAAAGTTTTGGTTTCTTTTTGTTGAGTTATAGTGATGATGAATGTGTCTTAACAAGTTTACATCTTAAACTGTTGTTTTTTATTTCAACATTGTTATGGGACAGTATCCCCTGTTCATCGATGTTTGAGGTGTTCTTAGAATCACAAGAAATCTTTGTTGTTTACACTGATCATTGGTTTTAATGAACTCTATCATTTATGTAAATCCATTGCTCTTAAGTGCATTTCAACAATTTCTCAAAGGTTCGACAGTCGAAGTTTTCAGAATCTGATGATCACCTTGGGGTTGACAATACTTCGATTTAACAGACAATGTTGTTTGTTTTGATGTTGGATTTGAACAAAATGAAGCTTGATTAGTGTAGATTTGAACTCCGAAGAAGAACGGTTTTCTGGCACTCGACTCATTATAAAAGTTCACTCAAAAATTTGAGAAGTAATAAATGACTCACATTAAATGAGTATTTATAATACATTTCATAATTTTCACAAAATTTTACAAGTGCAGAAAATTTTGCTACTGTAGCAAATGCGGTTACAAAATTTCAATGGGCGCATTCACTCTATCAAATGCTGATGAACAAACTAGCATTTACTGTTAACGAATGCGAAAGAACTAATTTTACCCATCCGCATTTACTGTAGCGAATGCGAGAGAACAGATTACTTGTCCACATATACTGTGACAAATGCGGGTGAACAACGTGATCAGCATTTCATGTAACAAATGCGGGTGAACAAATGACTTGTCCGCATTTACTGTAGCTAATGCGGATGAACAAAAGACTTGTCCGCATTTACTGTAGCTAATGCGGATGAACAATTTTTTGTCCATATTAGTTTACTTGTACAAGGTGAACAAAAGACTTGTCCGCATTTACTGTAGCTAATGTGGATGAACAATTTTTTTTGTCCGCATTAGTTTACAAAAAACAGTTACCCGCATTGGTTAAATGGCAGGGTTACCTTCACCCGCATTAACCAATGCACTTACCCGCATTAAATTTTGTACTTTGTCAAAAATTAATGCTTTTGCATTGGCTGAATCTGATTGGTTTGAACAGTTGCTTCTGATTTTATGAAGATGAGTCTGCATTTTTGTTGTTTTCCGAAGATTTTGCAGATTCAGAGATTGTCAATTCTTGCTTGGATTGTCATGTATCTTTGATGTGACACAGATTCCCAACTTGACTGATTTTGGCACATATGCATCTTCTGAAGCTGATTATGGAGTAATTTCCATACAGACACAATCAATTTGACAGAGTTGTCAATTTAATGTTTGCAAATTTCATGTTTTTGTAAATATTTCCTTTTAAAATTTTATTACTCCCCCTAAAGTTTATATCCATGCGGGATAAAAACTTTAAATAAAATTTATAAAATTTTAGGACAATATTTCTGAATTGTTTAATTGTTTTGCACTTTTGTTTGAAATTTTGGGATCATAACAATCTTATCTTTCATAAGTGCAAGTTGTCATGAACTTATTGATTGAAGGTATGTTTGTCCTCTTAAACTCATGCTTGGTCAATATTGTAATGCATGTGATTTTATCATGTTTTGATTTAATTAAACATTCAACATGAACCTCACACTCATAAGCATAGCAAGATCAACTATCCTCATGTACTGTATGGTAGAACTTTTTCACAACTTTCAATACCTGGTCATTTAAGTTATGAAACCTCATTCATTTTGGTAATGGGGATCCACTTTGGGATTCTTTTACCTGATCCTTATTTTGTTTGATCCTCATTGGGATTCTTTTTGTTCTTAACTTTGGAAGGTGATCCACTTTGGGATTCTTTTTGTTATATTCTGTTTTATTTGTCACCCGTATTGGATGTGTTCATCATTGGGAATCTTTTTGGATCTAGACATCAGCACTATGTGCTTGTTTCCCCAAGTCTTTGCTCAGCAAAACAAAGGAGAAACTGATGTGAATGAGATTCATAAGGTATCATGACCTGGTGTGTTTAGGTTACTACATATACATACACTTGGATAGGTCAGATACTTACATGCTCTTGAGATGATGCATTCACATTTGAATGTGATATTTAGTTTATCACAGCATTTATCTTCTGTTCCAAGTCTAGCCTACCAACATATCAGCTAAGTCATGTCAGTCTTTCAAGATATTGAATTAAGCATAGTGAATGATATAACGACTGTAATTATATCATTTCCCAATAAGTACAAAACAAGGACTTCAACAAAAATTGATTTCTTTTTGTAATTTTGTGAAATTTTTGATGTTTTTGTAAATTTTTGATTTCTTACTCAAGGTTAATCATGCCGATTGATTGGACTAAGAATTCAAACCGACTTGGGTCAAATGCCTTAGTAAACAAATCAGCTAGCTGATTGTCTGTGTTAACCTGAATCAGCTTGATTAAATCTTTTTCAGCACAGTCTCTCAAAAAGTGATATCTAATTTCAATATGTTTTGTTTTTGAGTGCTGAACTGGATTGTTTGTTATGAAGACTGTAGCAATGTTGTCAATATGAATTGGTGTGTGCAAGAAATTGAAACCATAATCAAGCATCTGGTTTTGAATCCAGAGAACTTGAGAGCAACAAGCTGATGCTGCTATGTACTCAGCTTCAGCTGTCGATACAGAAACATTGGTCTGTTTCTTGCACTGCTATGACACCAGTCTGGGACCAAGAAATTTACAACCACCAGATGTTGATTTTCTGTTGAAATTGCATCCCCCGTAGTCACTGTCGGTGTATGCATAGAGATTGAAGTCTCCATCCTTTGGATACCATAGTCCAAGAGCAGGTTTGCCCTTAAGATATCTGAATATCCTCTTGACTGTATTCACGTGAGATTCCGTGGGATCTGCTTGATACCTGGCACATACACAAACACCAAACATAACATCAGGTCTACTGGCTGTTAAATACATAAGTGAACCAATCATGGATCGATAAAGAGTCTGATCCACAGATTTGCCATCTGTGTCTTGGCCAATCTTCACTTTTGCATCAACAGGAGTTCTGATGGACTGACAGTCTGCAAAGTGAAACTTCTTCAACATTGATTCCACATATTTTGACTGGTTGATGCAGATTCCACTGAATGTTTGTTGTACTTGAAGACCTAGGAAGAATGTGAGTTCTCCCATAGCACTCATCTGAAATTTTGAATGCATAAGATCTTTAAAGTCTTTGCAGAGTTGTTTATTGGTAGAGCCAAATATGATATCATCCACATAAATCTGGACAAGCAGCATCTCATTCCCTTTTCTCTTTCTGAATAAAGTCTGGTCAATCTTCCCTCTTCTATAACCATGGTCAAGAAGAAAGGATGACAGAGTCTCATACCATTTTCGAGGGGCTTGATGTAAGCCATACAAAGCTTTATCAAGCTTGTATACCCTGTGAGGGAAATCAGGATCCTCAAAGCCTGGAGGTTGACTCACGTATACTTCTTCAGAGATCTTTCCATACAAAAATGCACACTTTACATCCATTTGATAAACTGTGAATTTCATGGATGCAGAGTACGCAAGAAAGAGTCGTATGGCTTCTAATCTAGCAACAGGAGCAAACACCTCGTCATAATCTATTCCTTCTTCTTATGTATAGCCATGTGCTACCAATCTTGCTTTGTTTCTGATGACGATCCCTCTGTCATCAGTCTTGTTTCTGTATAACCATCTGGTGCCGATAGGGTATTGACCTTCGGGAAGATCCACCAGCTGCCATACTTCTTGTTTCTTGAATTGTAGCAATTCTTCTTGCATTGCCTCAATCCAGCTATTGTCTTGAAGAGCCTCTTTAACGTTTTTGGGTACAGTTTGACACAAAATACAAGAAAACAAACAGATGTTTGCAATACTTGACTTGCTTCGTGTCACCCGCTCGTGTAAATCACCAATAATGTTAGACACCGGATGATTCTTGTGTGTCCTGGTAGTTGGAATCAAATCACCAGCAATGGACACATCAAGATTGGAGACATTCAGATCATCTTGGTGAGAGGAATCTTGTTGTTGTAGTGTGGGAGAGTGATGACTAGAATCAGAGGGTACAGCATCTTCAGCTTTAGCAGCACTTTGAATACTCTCATCATTTCCATCTTTGTTAGAATCAGCTGGTGCATGAGTTGGTTCTGAATGTCTCACTTCAGTTGAAGGTTCAGCTGAAGGAGATGGCATTGAACTATGACCAGCATCTGTTGAGATACTTTCATTTTGTGTAACTTGCCGGATAGGATCAGCTGTAAGGGCACTTCTTCATTGTCTTGATCGGTAGAAGGAGGAATCATTGGGAAGTCTGTTCTTCTTTCAACTGACCCTGATGTTCCTGCATTTGATAAATTAAACTGATTAAAGATCTTATAAATGAATCAATATCAAACAACCAGTCAGGACCATTTGATGATTTGGGAAACGAATGCTCATTGAATTGAATATTTGTTGATTCATCAATGATGTTTAATCTAGGATTAAACACCCTAAAAGCCTTAGACACTGAGGAATATCCCACGAAGAATCCCTCGTCAGACTTAGGAGCAAACTTTCCTAAATGGTCTCTGGTGTTCAATATTGAGACAAGACAACCAAATGACTTCAAAAATCCAATGAATGGTTTTTTGTGAAAAAGAAGTTCATAAGAAGGTTTATTGTGTTCTTTGATTATTAGAGTTTGATTTTGCACAAAACATGAAGTGTTAACTGCTTCTGCCCAAAATGTAATAGGCAGTTTTGCATCAGCTAGCATTATTCTTGCTGCTTCAATCAGTGTTCTATTCCTTCTTTTAGCAACTCCATTTTGTTGTGGAGTACGAGCTACACTGAACTGATGAACAATGCCTTTTATGGTGCAAAATGAACTCATGCTTTCATTTTTAAATTCCGTCCCATTGTCACTTCTAATAGATTTTACTTTTAAATCAAGTTGATTTTAAATTTTGGTTATAAAATCTATTATGATTTGGGGCGCCTCATTCTTATGAAGTAGGAAGAAGACCCATGTGAATCGAGTAAAGTCATCAATGATCACTAAACAATAATGCTTCTTGCCAATACTCATGACATGAGTCGGCCCGAAGAGATCCATTTGAAGTAACTTCAATGGACAATTGTTAGTGTTCACAAGTTTTGGCTTATGAGATGATTTATGTTGTTTTCCTTTGAGACACGTGGTACAGTGGTCAACAAAATGAAATTCCTTTTAAGGAAGACCAATTACATGGTTCCCTTTGACCAATCTATTCATATTTTTAAAATTCGTATGTCCTAAGCGTCTATGCCAAAGTTGTGATTCATCAAATGATGCTTTAGACAATAGACATGTGTCTTCTGATGGACGAGCAGAATTAAGGTTCAAGACATATGTATTATTCCCTCAGTGTCTTCAAGACAACCCATTCTTCAGGAATATAAAATCCTGGTTTCAAGATGTAGCAATGAGTGTCGGTGAAATGAGTAGAATATTCCTTGTCACAATTCTGGGATACACTGAGCAGATTGAAGTTCAGCTGCTCGCAGTAATTGACTTTGTCAAAGCTCAGAATCTCATTCGTCACTGAACCTTCTCCAGTAATTCTACCGCCCTGTGAATCTCCGCCAAATGCCACAGTAGTTCCTTGAATGTGCTTGAAGTCATGAAGGAGGGAACTATCTCCTGTCATGTGTTGGGAGCAACCACTGTCCACGTACCATAAGCTATTGGACCTGTAAGAATGACCTTACAAGCACAAAAAGAACTAGTTAGAATGAGGAACCCAAGCCATAATGATCTTGGGTTTTCCTTTGGCATCGATCACTGTTACTTCTTGATACTTTCCTCTTGTGTGTGTTTTACAGGAGGATGATTTCAGCCCTTTTCTTTTGTTTCTTTGAGGTTTCAGTTCATCAATTTCATCTGATGTGTCAGAGGAGTATACAAACCTTTCCTTTTGATTTTTGTGCAAAGGATGAACAGATTTTTGTTTGTCAGAAATCACTTTGATTTTATACTTTTGATGAGAATTTGGTGATTTGTTTAGGTTTGTTGGACTTTTGTGTCTGACCTTGTCAGTTGGAACCGTTGAAATGGGCTTGTGTTGTGAATTTTTCAATCCTTCTTTATTAAAGTAACAATCAATTGTATTGTGATTGGTCATATCACACAATGAACAATATTTGTTAAAATGACAGTTTTTTGTTGAGTGATTGTTCATGTCACAGATAGAGCAGTACTTAGTGAAATAGCACTCATCTGTTTTGTGATTGGTCATATCACAGAATTCATAATACATTTGATTGTCCTTTAATTTTGAAACAGAAGTCATATCAGTCTTTGGAGTGCCAACAGATTGTTTCACAATTCTGACTTGCTTTGTTTTTGTGGACTGATGATGCTTCTTTCTGTATTCCCTTATTTCCTTATCGAATTGTTCTACCTGTTCTTTGTTAAAGATATCAAACCCACTTCCTTGTTTGATATATGATGAAGATGGTGAATCAGATTTCACTTTAGATTTTTGAACAAAAGTGGTCTTTCCTTTGGTAACTATGGGAACTTTGGTTTTATCCTTGAAGTTTAATGAAACCTTGTCTGATTTGCTTGAATTTTTAGGAGATGTGATCTCATAATCAGATCTGCTTTCAATAGATGGTTTCACTGAGCATTTAGCAGTGTGATTCACTTTAAGATTTTGAGGAACAAATTTTACAAAAGGCACAATTGATTTGACTGGGCTCTTTGGTTTCTTGATAACCACAGGTTTGTCTGAGTACTTTTTGATTTTGATAGGATGACCCAATTTGATTTTATCCTCATCAGTTTCAAAGTAAACACCTGGTTTGTTTTGAGGATTTATTGTTTGAGAAATCATTGATTTGGTTTCAACAATTTTAGATTCTTTTGTATCTGATTGAGTAAGTGACTCAGGCATAACAGTTAGTTATCATTATATGGAGGAGGACAAGTTTTGTAGCCTATCCCAGTCATATCTTTAGCCCCCTTTTGAGACACAAGTAACTCTTGCAGCTTGACAGATGAGAGCTAAAACTTTTCAAGTTTCATTTCAGTAGCTGATTGCTCAGCTTTTGATTTGGTCAACAATTCAGTTATCTCTTATTTTTAGCCACAAGTGTGTACTTTTCACCATGGAGTGTTTCCATGTCAGACAACAGAGATTTGATTTTAACTTCATAAATTCTCATTTCTTGTTTTAACATCTCTGATTTCACCTTTTCTACTCTTATTTTATTAGCCAATTTGTGATTGTGTTCCCTGTACCCTGTACTTCTAGAACACATTTTTCAGAACATAGATTGGATTTTACCGTAGATTGCATTGGAGTTGGTCCATCATTAATATGTGCCATAAGTGCATGATTCTGAAACTGTGGTTGAACTTCCTTAGCATACACGCTCCAATCAAACTCCATCTTGTCTGATGACAGGTGCATTTGAAGTTTGTTGATTACTTTCTTGAGATTGATGAGTCAGCAGAGGTTGTCTTTGCCGAATTGGCTGTTGCTGATTTTGTTGTTGCTAATTGGTTGTTGCTGATTTTGTTGTTGGTGTGAATAAGAGTTGCTTGGCTGAAAGTTGGTGTTATGTTGAGAAGCATGCTGGCCATGTGAGGGTCTTTGAAAATTGTTGTTGCTTCTCTTGGGAGAGTTACATTCCCGAGAGAAATGACCACTCATTCCATAGTTAAAACACTTAACTTTGGATTTGTCATATCCCAGATTTGTATTCTCATTGAGACTCAGTTTCTTCCCTATTCGAAAGAATTTCTTTGCTCTCATAGCAATCATGGCCATCTGCCATTGCAAATCCATTTCTTCAACATCAGCAGGATCCATTTCTTCTAGATCTTCTTGAATCAGATGAGCTGATGTGAGTCTCCCTCCAAGGTAGGCTTCAAAGCTAGCAACAAAGGCATTGTAAGTTGCCTTTTGTTCTTCAGATTTTTGCTCATCATGCATGTTGTTAGGAGATATAGTGGGTAATGCAGAAGATGGTTGTTTTTGAGGTTGTGGAGCAGCACAAAATCCTGTTGTTCTTGTTTGATCTCTTGATGACAGAAAGTCTTCTTCTTCTTCAGTAACAAAGGCATTTTCAACAGAATGAGTTTCAGATGGAAACTTGTAAGCCTCAATGACTTGAGGTCCACTCAGATTTCTGCTCCTTTCATCAAGTTCAAGAGCCTTAACTTTTGCAATCATGATATCCAAGCTAGTACTCTCCAAATCAAGAGTATTCTTCAACATTGTAACATTCTGTTTCCAGCTTTCAGGCAAGTTGTGCAGCATTTTCTTGTTTAGTTCCTTCTCCTTGTAAGTGACCCCTATAATTTCAAGGTCATTTACAAGTTGCACAAATCTGTGAAGCTGTCTGGAGATAGACTCTCCTTTGGTATGATGAAATGTCTCATACTGATTTATCAACTTGTCTTTGTTAAATTCAGTAACTTCACTGCTTCCCTCACACATAATCTGTAGAGCATCCTAGACACCCTTAGCTGTTCCATATTTTTCTAATCTTTTCAGAACATCCATTTTCAGTGCTTGTGTAAGGATGGAATAAGCTCTAAGATCAATCTTGATTTTCTTATATTCTTCATCATCAAGAGTTAAGTTTGAATCCTCAATGGGAATTCTTGTAGTTTTGTACTGAGCAGCTTGATCAGTATTTAGAGACAGTGGAATGTAGGGACCTTTGCAAATAGATATCCAGTAGTCAGGATCTACACCTGTAATGTAGTTTCTAAAACCAATTTTCCACTGCTTAAACTCAGATTTGTGTTTGACCATAGGAAGTTTGGATGCCTGACCAATTTCAGAATGATTATAGGAATCCATGTTAGTTAAGCTGATTTTAACTTGTTGAATACTGTTTTAAGTTGATTTTAAGTTCGAACAGAGTGTTTTTCTTCAAATCTTCTATTTTGGTCAAGAACAAGTCTGTTAAGTTTAGATCTGTCGATTTGAAGGAGTTCTAAGTTCTTGATTTTGTGTTGTTGGGTTCGACAGCAGCAGATCTGAAGATTTTGTACTTTGTGGTGTTCGATTATAGTATGTTGTTTATCAGAAGAGTAGATCTTGCTAATGAACAACTCAGTCTACAGTTCAATCGATTTTCACCCAAAATCCCAGATGATTCTGTGATGAATTCAAGAGCCAAGGCTCTGATACCAATTGACTGGATTTGAGAATGATATTCTCGGTTGATGTGACTCAACCTAGGATCGAATATGTGGACTGAGTCAATAATATAGCAACGGAATTACTATATTAAAGAACATTAATTGCTGTAGTAAATGCTTGAATGTAAGAGAATCAAGAACCATAGTAAATGTTGTAAAATAGTGTGGATATTACTGCTGAAGTCAACAACTTACAAAGTTAGGGTATGTGACCCAATTTATAGGCGTATACATTGCCTGTACAAAAGACTAAACTAACCTTGATCTATACAAGTGAATCTAGTCTAAGTACAAAATAAATAAACAGTGTAAGTTGTTCATCCGCATTAGTTCATGCGGATGAACAAGTCTTCATCAGCATTTATTGTTTGTAGTCAGCATTTGAGTTTGCTCACCCATATTAGTTCATGCGGATGAATAAGTCTTGTCAGCATTTACTGTTGTTCATCCACATGGACTAATGCGGGTGAACAATTTTTAATAGCATTTACTGTTGTTCATCCGCATGGACTAACAATCTTTGTCAACATTTCTTCAGTTCATCCGCATGGACAAATGCGGATGAACACTTCTGTTCAGCATTAGTTTTCTTGATCCGTATTTGTTAATACGGGTGAACAAACACTTGTCTGCATTTGTTCACTAGTCATCCGCATTAGCTAATGCGGGTGCTTTATACTTGTCTTTTCTTGACTTCTGTTGTCTTCTGTTGTTTTCTATAACTGATGTTTTCCAACCAGAACAACCTCCAACCACTTCTTGAGTTGGCAAGTATGATCCTTTCAGGGTCTAACAAATACTCTACTTTGTTAAAACATAACCTTCACAATCATACGCGATCACACATCATACGTACACATTGATAATAATATTTATTATCTTCATCATCGTTTATCAAACAATACATTACATCCCTTACCATCATCCAGATCCTGTCTCATGCAATACCCCTAACTCATGCTCGAAAGCTGATACTGTGCCGGGCCTGTAAACAAACCCCCGACTCATGTCCAAAGACTGACACAGTACCGGGGTACGCGACAAGGATCCCATCTCATATGCAACACCCCCGACTCGTGCTCGAAAGCTGATACTGCGTCGGGGCCTGTAAACGAATCCTCGACTCGTGTCCGAAGGCTGACACAGTATCGGGGCGAGCAACAAGACCTCATCTCATGCCATCCTGTCTCATGCAATAACCCCGACTCGTGCTCGAAAGCTGATACTTTGCCGGGGCCTGTAAACAAACCCCCGACTCGTGTCCGAACACTGACACAGTATCGGGGTACGCGACAAGGATCACATCATCCGTTACTTCCCTTCTCATCATTCGTTATCTTCCACTTTCATTACATAATACTTTACGTTCATTCATACATCAAACCACATAAAGTCATACATCATACATAATGTATAATATAACATAATACATACATTTTGAAAACGGTTTAATGAAGAAAGATAACACACCACACACACAACATAAACCACATCACAACATCATACATACATCAAGCATAAGCCAACGAATCACCAAGGAACCTATCTCAAACAACCACCTCTTAAAGCCCTTAGAAAACCCTAGTTCTAAAATGAGGCACATTAAACATTCTACGCGCATCAACAGAAATTCTAAGTATAAAAGCTCCTGGGCGCATTAGCACTATTTGGGGGCATGAGCCCTATTCAGGCGCCTCAACACTTAGTCGCTGAACAATTCTGGGCGTATGGGAACCTATGCAGGCGCATCACCCATACTTAGCCATTTCCACACTTTCTGGGCGCATAAACCACTATTCAGGCGCACCATCTACACTTAGGCGCATGGGCACTATGTAAGTGCATGGCCAACACTTGGTCACCTGGGCACTATCTGGCGCATGGCCACTATTTGGGCGCACCACCTGGGCCCATGAAGACAGTTAGGCGTGTGGGAATATTCTGAACATCTAATCTGCCAAGAACACCCGAAACATTTCTAGCCTAACCCAAACACAGATCTAACATTCTAAGGCCCTTAAAACATGCTAACAACAATTCTAACCCCCAAACAACCTCTAAAACATCATCAAAGCTAAAACCACAAAACATCATTCGAACAACAACAAGCATACACATACGATTCCTTTTAAAAGGTTTGCTTAGTATGCATAACAGCCCCAAAACTTCGAAACCAGAAAAAGAGGGGTCTAGAAACTCACCTGAAGCAGATCTTCAAACTAAGCATTCCAACAGCAACTTTAACTCTAAATTCCCGAAAACAAACTCTAAAACACCAAGACCTTGGTTACAAGCTGTGAATTCGGTTAAAACCGAACATGTATTCAAGAAACTCACCTTTGCAGCCTCTTCTCCTTCTTTCTCCAAAACCCGAGCCCTTTCACCCTTTTTCTTCTTTGGCCGAGGGCCAAAAGCAGATCTCTGCTTTTAAAGAGGTAGCCATACCTCTTATATTATTAAAATAATGAAGTTTGTGCACTTTTGCACTTTGCCCCCTTCAACTTGTGCCATTTACTTTTCTTTCAATTTACTTTCCTTTTTGTTTTCTTTTTAATAAAATTTGGGGTGTTACATAGCTTAGCTTTATTTTCAGGTGAGTGACCATGCGTATTAAAGTTTTCTGGTAAAGTGTTTGTTATAGATTCAGGCATGGGTTCATGTGTGAAACCTAGACCTACCTTTTGTTTGTCTTCTCTCTCACTTACCAATTGTTCAACAATTGTTTTTGAATTTTTAACTTTGGCTAGATCCACCTGAGTTGCAGCATAAGCTATTTTTTCTTCTTCTAAATTTTAGTCATATGTTCAAGTTGTTTCTTCATAAGTTCAAGTTCTTTAAGAGTTTTATCCATGAGGTTTGTAGAGATAGGATCTTTTCATCAAAGATTTTGTGATCATTTTTTAGTTTGTTGTGCATTACTTCTTCTTGTTAAAGTTTGTCACGGATCTTATATGAATATGTTATGTAATGCTCAACTTGATCAAAACATGCTTTTATGCACATTTTTTCTTAGACTTCGACAGGAATTTCAGGATAACTTGAAGAAGAAGTCTCAGAGTCGATGATGGATTCTCAACCTTGGTTGGTCAGACTAACCATAAGTGCAATCTCTTTTGAATCCTCTTTTGGGTCAGATTTGTCACTCCAGTCATAGTCTTCATCATTATTTCTGAATCATTATCAGCCTTAGGATCATTATCTTCAGACCAGTCTTCATCTTGAATATCTACAACAAGAGATAAACTAGAGGTTAGATTAGCTGTGAATTGTTTAGCATAAGCACTCCAGTCATATCCATCTTTAATGCTAACAATAAGAGCTTTCTTTGGCTCTTCAGATGCTTTTGATTCATCTTTAAGTTCTAGCATAGGAACACTCTGATAAGGCTTTTGGAAGTTTTTCTGAGACTGTTGATGATGTCTCTGATTGCTAGAACCAGCTTTACCATTTCCTCCTTGGTTTCTGGGAGCTTTGCATTCCCTTGAGAAATGACCATAACTGTTGCAGTAGAAACACCTTGACTTTGATTTGTCAAAGCCAACAGTTTTGTTAGCACTTGGCTTGTAGTTCTGTTAACATAATAGTGTTTCTGTGTTCTGTAAGCAATCATCACCATCTGCCAGTTCAAGTCCATCTCTTCCATATCATCTGGATCCATCTCAAACAAACCCTGCAAAACAAAATCTAATTGTGTTAAATGACTACCTTGATAAGCTTGAAAACTTGCCATAAATGCAGTAAAAGTAGATTTAGACTCATCATCCTGTAAAAGGATATTAATAACATCTTTAACTTGGCTAGTTTTACCAGAGTTAGAAGATGGAGTCTTAGTTTGAGGTTTAGGAGTTTGAGTTTTAGGAGGAGACTGAGTTTGAGGTTGATTGTATAAACAGGAGCACTAGTGTAGGAAGAATCTATAAAGAAACCAGCTCCAACGAACAAATCCCCCTCGTCTTCTGAGAGTTATCATCTTTGACCAGAAAAGCATTCGCTGCTGTGTTAGCTGGAGATGCAACATACTTATAGTGAGAAATTGAAGCAGCTCTATCATTGTTTCTGGTGCTCTCATCAATCTCAACTGATTCAATCTTGGCAATCAAAAGATCTAGATCCATAGGAAACTTTTCAGTATGCTTTAACAGTGTAACTATCTGTTCCATGAAGATGGAAGAGCATAGAGAAGTCTGAAGTTTAGATCTTTGAGATCATTTTTGATACCAGCAGTTGACATCTCAGTAGTTAGTTGCACAAATCTGTTTATCATTTGATTAATCGTTTCCCCAGAAAGATGCTCAATAACTCTAATTGCCTCTTGAGTTTCTGCTTTTTGAGATCTTGTATCTCTTTACTGCCTTCACAAATGATCTTCAAAGCTTTGTACATAGTGTACCCAGTTTGATAACCATCAAGTCTAGTCAAGACTTCTAATGGTAATCCCTTACACATCAGTGAATAAGCTTTGATATCATTCTTCACTTTCCTTAAGTCATTACCTTGCAGACCATCCTCAGGATAATGTTCTTGAGAGACTTTGGTACAAACAAATTCTCTATCATGACCATCAGATGTAATCAGGATATGAGGCCTTTCTCTATTGACTTCCATAAGTCAGTATCAATAAAGTTTAGATGATGCTTCAACCGTAAAGACCAGTTCTTGAAATCAGCTCTGTTCTTCAGCTTTGTAACCCTGTTCTCAAAATCTTCAGACTTAACCATTTTGTATTTTTGAATTTAAGAAATAACTTGTTTTGTTGTTTTTAAGTTTTGAAATAAAACTATGAAATGAAAATATTTTTAGATTTTAGTTTCTAAAAAATTTCTAAGTGTAAACTGATAAGTCTGAAAGCTAAAGCTCCTGAATAGTTGTCAAGCGCCTACACAGTAGTAAAACACCTACACAGTTCTCAACACCTGACTTTGAAGTAGAAACTCCCAAGGGAATGCCTTAGTAGAAGTCTAAAACGCCTAACTGAATGCGCCTGAACAGTTGAAATGCGCCCAAACAGTTTTTAAACGCCTGGGTGTAAAAACATTCAAACAGTTCAAATGCGCCTAAACAGTTTAAATGCGCCTAGAATTACTTTTTTCTACAAAGTCACCAAGTGTCCAAACAGTTAAAACGTCTCAACAGTGGTCAAACTCCTTGTCTGAAACGTCTGAACAGTACTAAACGCCCAAATAGTGGTGATGCGCCTAGATACTTAGACAATTTTCAGCAGTTTTCAACCATAATGCGCCTAATTCATCAGCTTCAACGAACTCAGATCTTATGAAAATCTTCAAAACTTGATTAATTGATCTAAAACTTCTAATTAGGTAGTAATTAGGTCAATTAACAATCCTTAATCCTCAGATCAAACAACAACAACAAATCAGTATTCTAATTGAATTGAAGTCCGAAATGAAGAACACTGTCGAACACTAATTTGATCAATTTCTCAGATTTGAACGAATTGAACACCTAATTGTGATTCAAATCATGTTTCTATGGAGGAAACAAAACTGAAATAGCAATTAACTTATCAAATTGCAATCAATTACAGATTTCAAGTTATTCAAAGAGCTCAAAATGTCGATAAGCTCTAATCACTGAACCAACAGCTTTGATACCATTTGATAGGTTCAAATGGATTGAATCTATGATTATCTGGTAAAGCAATGATCAAATCAAACACAAGTAATCAAACAAATACAAACATATCAAAAAAATCATAGATGTCATTGATAGCAAGCATAGGATACAAGTGTAGGGTTACAATTTCTATCAGTTCATCTGATTACTGATCCGTTAGTCTATCCTGCACAATACATAAAATATCCTATTTATACTATCAAAAACAAAGGAACATATATTTACAAATAAGTCCCTATACTATGACAAAAAACACATAAAGATGAAATGTTAATCTTCTAGATGCTTCATCAATCCGTAATTCCATCCATCACTGTACTACAATTAATGCCCATATTTCAAATGTCGCAAGTCGTACATTATGATGTCATAAACGTAATCAAACAATTTCAAGAATATTTGCAGTGATGCTTTTGATTCTTGTGAAGAAACACTTCCTTATCGAACAAGAAAAAAAAGATGTCGGAGGAGAATGAGAACAAGGAAGAAGTTTAGGAACAACAAAGCACAAAAATGGGGCAAAAGAAAGGCGAAGTCTAAAACATAAACCGATTTAAAGAAGTTGCACTAGAGAAGACACGAATATACTGTTCAGAACATCTGGTTAATCGGTAACGAATATAATCAAGACGGCTTTTGGAAGGTTAACTTTTAACCATTTAAATTTCTTGTTTGAAATTATTTTTTATTATTAGGTTTAATTTAGTTTTTGCTTAATGTGCAGATTACCGCTTATTTTCACACACACAAAAAATATGAGTGCGAAGAACCAAGTTTAAATAAACTCTATTTGAAATGGAGAGACCTAAACCATGCAATGAAAAAATTGAGTTCTTTTTTACCATAAAAGAGCCAATGCTTTATGGTGTAGTGGTGACGGTGACGAAGACATGATTCGAAAAGCCAATTCGGACTACAAGAGGTTTGCAACAAAAGATTTTCAACATATGCAGGCATGAAAGGTTGTTAATTCTCATCTTGCATAGGCCAAACATTTTGACAAAAGGTGAAGAGTTCAATCGAGTAAAAGAGAAAACAACAAATGAACCCGAACACTACGCCGTCGAAAACTCAATTTCCGAACACCGATGCCAACAATGATAAAAATGTAGAACCGAGAGCCACCAAGAAAGGCAAAAGTCAGATGCAACGTCGATGTCACATGAAGAACTTCTGTAAAAAATTGGGAGCTTCAACACCGTAACTAAAACTAAAGCCGAGTATAGAGCCCATCTTCAAGACGAAAGGTTCTAACTTATGTAAGATGAACACAAGTCTGTGTAGGATATGAGCCAACAACAAAAGTTGTGAAGAACAACAAGGACAACAACATCAACAAGCGGGCTTAGAATTCATATTAAAGATAACTCAGCGTATTATGGCCGACGTTAGAAGTTATTCTTCAACTGGAAAATGTGTAACTTTGGGGATGAGAGTTCGTGGACTAGATTTTTTTTACTAAGTTTCTTTGTTATTCTAGATGTTGATTTATTTTCAATGATGTACTTTATTTTGATTAATGAAATTATATTTTTATGATATTTAATTTATTATAAAAATTAAATGTAATACATATTTCTAAAAAAAAGTAAATTGAGAGAAATAAGAAAATAAGAAAAAGTAAGATGTAAACAGAAAAAAGCTTGAAGAAAAACTAGAGAGCCAATGTGACGTTAATGTCTCATACGAGAAAAATCCATAAAACAAAATTGTTGTCGATGGACTTATAAACCATTGACTTCTTTAATTTCATGAAAGGGATAGCACCATATATGCTTACATAGTTCATAAACAAACCAAAATATGAGATTAGTTTTAAATAAAACAATTTTTAGTTTTAAATGCCAGCAAATCTTACACTTGTACTATTTAAGTCTACATCATTGTTATAGAGGGACGAAAGGCGAACATCAATATTATTAGACTACAAAACCATGACAAGCTATTTGTGAAATTACTTTTTATTTCAAGGTATTGTAAGAACCAACAGGTTCTAACGTAACGAATGCACAAAATTTGATAGTTAATGCCAAGCATACGTTAATCTATATTATTGTTTTGAACGACAGGTTAGTTGTTAGAATTTAATAACACCATGTTACTAATTATTCGTGAATGCTAAGTTTTTAACCTTGGACTTACAAAAGAAGCAAAACCTCCCACCTGCCCCTTGAACCACTAGACCAAATGACCATTTGCTACATTAATTTATATGTACCCAATATTTTATATAACTTTATTATTATTATCTTGGTTTGTTAGTTTATATTTTATTCAAATTAAGTTTTAATGTTTTATTACCTTTTTTTAATATCTTTTTCAAACATATATAATCTTGGTATAGTTTCATCATTGATTTACAAAATTTTTTTTAACGGCACAATATTGATTTACATAACAAGTTGTATTTCTAGAATATTCATTAGTCTTTTATTTAGAAGCTACTTTTTAATCATTTAGATTTAATGTCTTAATCAATAAAAACTATAAGCCATTAAAAATATATTTAATGACTACTAAAAGGCTAACTTGAATGTTAAAATTACAGGTTGGCAATCATCTTTCATTTGTACAATTAAAATTACATGTTTGATATCGACTCTTTAACAAACTCGTTTAATCAGTCTGTTTTGTCCAATACTGATTTGATTCAAGCAAACGGATCAAATGGATTACTGAAGTAGAGAAATATGATTTCCTTATAATGCCACCATTATCTTCACCTTCCCAAGATTCAATTGTTCCATTAATCGTTGATGATCCAGAGAAATAGTAGATGAAGGGGCTTCAATAAGAGCTGGTCCAAGTAATTTGTAGACAACTTCACCTAACTCATCTCCTGAAATTCAACAAAATGCACTTGGTCCAAAATTGTTAATCAAGGGGAAAATGCACATGAAGAAAACTATTAAAGTGCTTTTGATTTGGATGTTTAAAATGATTAAGCGTTTGACTATTTTCATGATTCTCCCACTCATTTTCATCCTAAATAGTTTCTTACCAAGTTTATCTAAATATAATAAATTTAGATGTATTGATTTAAGCCAATGTTCTTCGAACATCATAGGTACATAGAAATTATCCAGTATCAAACATCATTGGTGATTTAAATGAAAAGGACAAGGAGCAAGTCCAACATAGCCAACATAATGGTCTGTTTTTCTTGTTGTCGCTTATCAAGCTTGTGCCATAAACTAAGGATTGTAAGGTTATATTAGACGGCTGATGGCAACCAAGAAGCAAAACAACCAAGGAGCTTCCTGCATGCATACATTGATGTATAAGGTAGAAGTTACTT
>CM046435.1:31212229-31295231 GCA_025506505.1 Flaveria sonorensis | reverse complement strand
AAACATCTCCCTCAGGAGAAGTTTCTTGCTTTCTATCTAAAGCAAATAGTGATGATTCTTTCCTCTGGCATAAAAGAATCTGCCATGTAAACTTTAAAACATGAATAAATTAATTAAGAATGATTTGGTAATTAGAATACCAAAGAAAGAGTTTACAAGTGATGAACATTATGTAGCATGCCTGAAAGGGAACCAACACAAAGTGTCTCACAAGCCAAAGGAAAGAAACTCTATCAATACTCCCCTACACTTATTACATATGGATCTCTTTGGCCCCACCAGTGCAATAAGTCTAAGAAGGGCCTCATATTGTTTGGGGATCATGAGATGACTTCATATGATTCACTTGGGTCTTTTTCCTTAGTACTAAGATGAGACTCCTGAGATCTTGATGAACTTCATTCTGAAAATTAAGAATCAATATGATCACAAGGTCAAAACCATAAGATGTGATCAAGAACATACTTTAAGAACCAAATCCTTGACATATTTGTGATGAAAAATGTATTACAAGATAATATAGTGCTCACAGGACTCCTCAGCAAAATGGTGTTGATGAGAGGAGAAACAAGACACTTATTGAGGCTGCAAGAACCAGTTATTGGACTCTAAACTGCCATCACCTTCTGGGCAGAGGCAGTCAACACAGCCTGCTATGTGCAGAATAGAGTTTTAGTGGTTAAGACTCACGGTAGAAGACTCCTTATGAGCCGTGGCATAAAGGTGACCGTTTATGGTTTCCTCAAGTCATTTGGATATCCTTGTACCATCTTGAATACCAAGATCAAATAGCCAAATTTGCTAAGAAATTAGATGATGGACACTTTATTGGGATACTCTTCCCAAGCTAAGGCTTATAGAGTATACAATCTCAGAACTAGAGTAGTTGAGGAGTCAGCCAATGTGAACTTTAATGAGCAACATTCCTAGTGTGAAAGGTTTGGTCTTGATTGGTTGTTTGATCTTGATTTAGTTACAAACTGTTTTAACAATCTTTGAGAATAATTTCAGGATCTATAAGTAATTATCAACAGGGGATCTGACCTAAGATTTGAGCTGAGAAGACCAAGCAAGCATACTACCTCAGCTCCAGTGGTAACTAACCCTGCAAGTGAAGATCCTATCAGCACAAACATGACAAATTCAACTGATACATCTGAGACACCTACAAATTCCAGCTCAGAGGCTCAAAACTCAGATGAAGGAACTTCAAATGCAGGAGGAAATAGAGGTGGTGATAGTGATCAAGAATTTCTTGATGCTGATAACCACTCCATAGAAGACAACATAAATGATGTCACACATTCATTAGCAAGCCTCTTGATAAGTGTGCCGATGTGGTGGGTGATACTCCATTACCAGATCTAAATTTCTAAAATTTAGATCTTTCCAATCAACTTTCTTTGATCCCTCAACTCAGGATCCATAGTCACACCCCACCATAAACATTATTGGAAATGTTGATACAGGGGTAAGAACAAGAGGACAAACCCATGACAAAAATGTTTGTCTATACTCTTGTTTCTGTTCCCAGATAGAGCCAAAGAAAGTTGATGAGGCTTTAAAGGATGTAGTTGGGTTGAAGCAATGCAAGAGGAGCTGCTTCAATTCAAAATACAAAAGGTTTGGAACCTATGTCCTCTTCCTCAAAGGAAGACTACCATAGGACCAAGTGGGTTTTTAAAAACAAGAAGTCATCAAGAACAAGGCCAGACTAGTTGTTCAAAGATACACACAAGAAGAGGAATTGACTACACAGCTATTTTGCTCCTGTAGCAAGACTTGAAGCTGTTAGAATATTACTGGCTTTTGCTGCATCCAAGGATTTCAAGGCCTATCAACTTGATGTCAAGTGTGCTTTCTTATATGGTGTGATTGATGAAGAGGTGTATGTTTAACAACCACCTAGCTTTGCAGACCCAGCTCATCCTGATTATGTTTGCAAGCTTGATAAAGCTCTTTATGGGTTTGCACCAAGCTCCAAGAAAGTGGTATGAGACACTATCTTAGTATCTCTGTCAACATGGCTACAAGAGGGGTACTATAGATAGAACTTCTTCATCAAAGGAAAAGGGAAATGACTTAATGCTGGTTCAAGTATATGTAGATGACAATATCTTGGGTCAACTAATCCAAAGCTCTGCAATGACTTTAAGAGGCTGATGAAGAATAGATTTGAAATAAGTGCCATGGAGGAACTTAATTTCTTTCTAGGAATTCAAGTGAAGCAAGTTGAAAATAGCATCTTCATAAGCCAGTCAAAGTATGTACAAGACATCCTTACAAGATTCAACATGATTGATTAAAGGTTGCAAAGACTCCCATAGCCAGAAACCACTCCCTTGGACCTGATTTTGAGGGGGGAGTGTGTGTGATGAACATCTCTACAGGACTATGATTGGGTCTCTTATGTACCTCACAGTCAGCAGGCCTGATATCATGTTTGCCACATGCATCTGTGCAAGATATCAAGCCAACCCTAAGATGTCACACCTGGTGCTGTCAAGAGGATTCTAGATATCTCAAGGTGCTCCTAAGCTTGGCCTTTGGTATCCAAAGAATTCTGACTCAATCTATATGCCTATACAGATAATGACTATGGTGGCTGTAACATGACTGCAAAGCTACATCTGGGGGATGTTAATTTCTTGGTGGAAGGATAGTCTCATGGCAATACAAGAAACAATCTTGTATGTCTGCATCAAACTGCTGAAGCTGAATACATTGTTGTTGCAAGCTATTGTGTTCAAGTGCTTTGGATTCAGAATCAGATGCTGGACTATGGTTTCAACTTCAAATAGACTCCTATTCACATAGACAACAACAGTGCTATCTTTATTACATAGAATCCTGTGCCAGCACTTAAGGAAAAAACACATTAACATCAGGTATCATTTGATTAAAGATAATTTTGAAAAAAGATTAATCAAACTAGTCAAAGTTAACACAAATGAACAATATGCTAATCTGTTCACAAAGCTTTTGATGAACAATGATTCAAATATCTTGTATCAGCTATTGGGATGATTAACTTTAGGTAGATTTTCTTAAACTTAAATCAATTCTATTTCTAAAACCTGTGTCCTAAGTTGTCTATTTTATTATCTTTATAAGCCCAGTTTTCTTTGGAAGAAAAATTTTCAAATGATATTCCTTAGATTTTTGAAATTTTTCAAACATACTTTCTTTCGGAAGAACACTATGTCTTTAAATCAACTAACTACTTATATGATATTACCTTCGGAAGAAATTCTGATATATCTTCGAAGCCTAAATATGCTTCTAAGTACTTACATGTATTTGAAGGACAATTTTCTTCCGAAAACAATTAAGTCTTGAAAGATTTATTCTCTTTAGAATAAACTTCCATGTCCTGATCTCTTCCAAAACCAAACATGTCTCAGAATTAAAATTCCTAAGTATTTGCCTTCCAAAGCAAAATTTTCACAAACCTTACGAATATCTTCGAAGCCAAATTGGCTTTGGAAGCTTTTCTTAAACTTCCGAAGACAAAAATACATTCGGAAGATTTTCGACTTTCAAGAAAACTACCTTATTGGGCACTTTTTAAAGGTGGACCGACAGTAGGATTTCAAAGTTTATCCTTTTGCATTAACTTTGTCTCAAATCCATTTCATATATATTCACTCAATGGTCCCCTTCTTTCACTATCTTCTTCATCTGAAAATTCTCTAACCTGAACTCACCCATAAATCGCCCTGTTCTTATCTTCCTTCACAACAAAGCTACCTCAAAATGGCCAACCTTAATCGCAGAAACCAACCTGATTTCTCAATACAACGTCACAGGAAACATAATCAAGTCCTCTGTTGAACTCTGAGAAAGATCCTGGTTTCTCAGAGGTTTGTCACTTTCTCACTCTATCAAACTACTTCACCTCCCTCACCATCGATCCTCCACTCTATGAGGATCAGCTATTGGAATTTTGGAGAACCTGTCAAGAGGTCACCATGGATGGGGAGAAGGCACTGTCTGCCACAGTGTAGGGGAGGACAATCTTCATCACTCCAGCATCCATAAACACACATCTAAGGCTGGATGATGTCGAAGGTGATTTGTCCTTCCCTAAGTCAGCTGTTAACCATTCTTTTAGTCAGATGGGCTATGAAGGAGATTTCTCTGTCAAGACCTTCAGGAAGGGGAAGGTTTCCTGTCAATGGAAATATCTGCTCCATATTATCATCCACTGTCTATCTAACAAGCATGGAGGATGGGACCAAGTTCTAGAGGACCTTTCTATATAGTTCATATGATGGTTCAGGTAGTCAAGTTTAGGTATTCATAATTTGTGTACACTAATTTACTTGCAAACTTTGACTCCTTAGAATATTACATGTTCCCTAGATATATCCAGCACATTCTCAACTGTGAACGGGCTCACAGTTGAGGGGAACAGGTAATGTTCTAAAATTGGGACAGATGAAGCCCAACATCTTCAAGACTATGAGGAAGCCAATGTTGGCTTCTCAGGGGTAGCAAACAACCCTTATCCCAAAAAATGTTAGAGCTCATTGCTCAAGAGGACAACCTAGCAGCACCAGCTAGTGTTGAACCCACACCTTCTACTTCTCAACCACCTATACATCCACAAATAACCATCACTTGCCAAATAAAATCCAAACAACCCCTACACATGCTACTCAGTTTGTGCAGGCTCTATATCACTACCCATATAGGAGGAAGTGGAAACTAGAGCTCCCACTTCTCCTGAGGAGTAAACCACACCCATCTTACTAATGATTAGTACTAAGGTTCCTTATGCTCAGCATGATGAGCTCACAACCCCTAAGCCTTAAGCCTTCACTTAAAGTCTTAAAACTCTAGTGAACAACCTTTAGGGGACAGTTACCATCCCCAACCTCTTGATCTAAACCAACCCATTCCAAACCTAGAATTCTATGATGATGAAGAATGGGATTAAGTGAGTATCATGAGTCTCCTAATCCTCCCCCGCTCAAAGAGAGATGAGTACTCCTGTTTCTCCCATGTCTAGCCCATATCATCCACCTACTGCTGAGGTGGATCTCCCTGAACCTGTTCAGGATGTCCATATGGAAGAGGCTCTCACTTCAGCAAGTGACTACATCATTAAGACCTCAATCATGGCAACCCAGCCCATTGACACTTCACCTGAAGCTGTCAGGGTGCAGGGGAAATCCAGCAGCCAAGAACAAAGTCCTGGTAATAAGGAAGAAGACTTAGGTCCTATTCTCTCATCCCCCCCCCCCCCCCCGTGATTCTTCTGATGAAGATGAGGGGAATTTGAGACTAAAGGTGCAAAAGCCGACTCAAACCTGCACCTATTTAGTCTCCAAGGTTAGTCACTTGGAATCTCAGGTGACTACCCTGTAAAGGAGGGTCCATGATTAGCAACTTGAGATTTCTGATCTCAAGGAAAAACTAGCTGGGAGACCTTTAAGGAGGACTCAACAAGGAACACAAGAACCTATGGATGTCATAGACTTAACCTCCAGATCACCTATGCAAGAAGGTGATGCTACCAAAAAGGGGAAGAAAGTCCAAGCAATCACAGAACCTGGGAGTTCTTCACAGAGTATGGACATTGAGGATTCACCAACCTCACTTGCAATTGTCCATACTCAGCAACCTCCTCAAGTCCATATTGATGTGGACTCACTCATTCAAAGTCTATTTGAGGAGGGTATTCCAACAGCTATGTCTACCCCACCCTATGATGCTAAGAATGAAATACTTAGGTGGAGGTATGATGCTGACAGGAGAGCTCTGATTTTTCATAGACTTCAGGGGCAGTAAGAGGTTTCAATTTTCAAACCCTAAAGTACTATAATAGTCTTCCTCTAGTCCACATGCCACTTACCAATCCTAGTCAAAGTAGGCAAGCTAACAGACTGGCTGAGAGGATTCAAGACAGGATTGTTGAAGAGTTCAGACAAAGAAGAAGACAAAGGCTAACAGGAAATGTCATTGGTCAACTGGATGTTGAGGTGGACCTTAAGATTAGCTTCAAAGGGGAAACCTTGACTAAAGGCCCAGTGATAGAATCTGTGAACCTTGTTACAAGAACTGCTTCAACATCATCAACCCTCAATGAGGCACCAGCTAGTGAAGGTGCTTCACAACCTCTCTCTGGCCAGATCTTGACTACTGAAGCAAGCAATGAAGACCAAATCTCTCTCCACCATGAGTCACCAAGGCCGATGAGTAACAAAGGGAAAAGGAAACTAATACCTGAGGAGATTGAGGAGGAGAAGAGAGAGAGGAAGAGGAACCTAAGGGGAAAGAGTTCAAGGGGGTCTCCAGGCTTTATGGAAGCTGCTATCAGGGCTACCCCCAGGCCAATTACTCAGGATGATGAGTTGAGGGCAGCCAGATTAAACTACTTGGGGACCAAGAACTACAACATAGATGAACTCATCTCTCTTCCCTTAGAGGAACTTAATGAACTGGCAGACACAGAGTTGTTAAAGGAGAGGAAGGAGGTTGAGGATGCAGAATTACTCCTAAAGATCAAGGAAGAAAGGAGACGGAAAAGGCTCTATAAGCATACTCCTACCCTTTCCCAGGAAAGCACTGAGAAAGAGGCTATGGCAATTAAACAACCTCAGGTAGACAAGGAAGCTGATAGATAAAACATGATTAGCTAACTGTGTGCCACAAGTCTCTATCAGGCATCTTCACTTCTTCCCTTGTCATATAAGTATGTTGAATTTGAGTATCTTAAGCAGTTAGAGCAATAAGTTATCAAAGAACAAAGGCTGCTAAGAGAAAAATGAGGGAAGAAGCTACAAAGTCAAGAGCCACCATCCAAAAGAGTCAAAAGAAGTCTGCTAATAGGCAAAGGATGATGAGCTTCTTGAAGCTGTATGGATTCTCCGGAAGGAGGCTTGGTTCAATGTCTCTATCCACTATGGATGAGCACATTAGAGTGATCAAGTAGAATATTAAAAAGGGAGAGCTTGTTGACTTACATTCTCCACCAAGTCAAGCTCCACCTAAAGTTGAGGTAAAGGTTGAACCTCCTGAGACAACACAACCTGAACCTAGAGCTGCATCTCAACCAACTTCATCTTCTAATCCACAGCAGGGTCCAAATCCCTCTCCTTCTAAACTTGTGAGGGAAGAGGACCCAACTAAGAAAGACACAATAAATCAACCTGGTGCTGAAGGCCAGTCTTCTTAGTTAAAGACTCCAAAGAGGAGGAAAAGGATGGCCATGAAGAGTGTCTCTAAGAAGAAGTCCAAGGCATCCACCTCCACACCTCAGGATAAGTCAGAGCATCCTAAGGTAGTGCAAGAAGAGGCTGCTCAACCAACTCCAACTCAAGTAGAGCCTCTTGCAACTGGAAGACCCATCATGTCCTGGACCTTTGCTACTAATCCAGATAGGTGGTATGTCATCAAAGATCAAAGGGGTCAAGATGTCTATTTCTGGCAAGACATGCTTGATCTTCCTCTGCATGATCTCCATGACATGAGAAGGTATTATAAGAGTCTGAGTGATCCTGATCAGTTGATGAAGAAAGAAATGGTCTTGATCCTGATGAGGACTGTCAATATCTAAGTATACTTTTCTGTTTTGGTAGCATTAGCCTAGGGGGAGTTTGTAAGGTTATACTTAAAAGGCTGATGCAACCAAAGAAATCAAAGCAACCAAACAACTTCAAGCTTGCATGCACATTATGCAGAGTAGAAGTTACTTCGAAAGTTTTACACTTCTCACAAAAAAATATTCTAAGTGTAAAATCTTCCGAAGCCAAAGACCAAATCTTCTGAAGCCAAAGATAAAGTCTTCTGATGCTTTAAAGACAAAGTCTTCCAAGGCCAATGAAGTGAAGAATGATTTCTTTAGAAGACAGAGAAGACATGCTTTCTCTAATCTACTTTTGTATAAAGCTAACCCACTTTCCGCTGCAACTCTAAAGACTCACCAACTTGCATTAGTTGGTGCAAAGGTCCATGCTTTTGCAACTATAGATTATGGTTTAGAGTCTGTAACTTTCTACTTTGTACCTTTTATCCTTTTTGTAATATATTAGGATGTGAGCTATGGCATGTCATAGTCACTTGTCAAAAGACAATCTGCATTTTGACTTTACATTGATCTTGTTGTCTAGATTAGTGTTTTCAGCTGGCTTTCAAAGTATGGTCGGCTGTAGGATGTAGTATAAAGTATCTTAGGTTCTTGTATTTCTTTTTATGCTTTGTAACACTTGTAAAAGAACTTGAGAGCAATATACAACATTCTTAAAAATCATACTCATCCTGTTCTTGTTCTTAGTTCTGTCTCATTGTTTACTTGTGTTCTTAGTATCATTCATATAAACCCGATTCCCTATTTGATCTGTTAAGTATTTTAACACTCTCCTCATTGTGAGACTGATTGTATTGATCATCCCTTTAACCGGTCCTGCAATAGTGTCATCAATTGTAGCACCAAACGATATCATAGAGAACATGGAGTTGTATGATCTTATATTGTTAAAAAAATGAGAGCTTCACACAGATGTACAATGTGATCATCTGGTTTCCATGGGTACGATAAAACCACTTGGCCACCGTTCTAGCATTGAGTGTATCATGGAAGACGATCGGTAGAAGGTAAGACTAAGTATTTGTCATACTAAAAATAGAGCATCACAAAACTCGCAAACTCTATTGCAATCACCAATGTCTATGTAAGATATGTTAGCACTTGAAAGTAGGAGCTACCAAAGGTGCGTTGAGCAACACGTTGAGATGGTCAAGTAGACATATGCTGGTTGTAAGATGTTGGCATTGGCATTTTAGATCCACTAATAGCATGGGATGTTGAAGGGCTGATGTTTGACGTGAGTTAAGTTAAGGGTAGAAGAATTAGGTCCAGATTCATACGTAGATGATAAAGTATTTACTTATAAATAACGGCTAAACTACTAAACTAACAAAATTCTAAACTTAAAAAGGTCGTAACAAAGCTGATCTATATGACAATAATAACCATATAATAGCCACTATATAGACAACGATAAAGATAACACCCATAACAACTAAATGTTGGTGAAAAAGTAATAGCATGCGTGAAAATAAAAGAGGAACTACAGGAACCGACCTAAAAGAAAAGTAAAATATGTTAGATAACATGATTTAAAGAAATCAAGACTTCAAATGGCAATGACATTTCTAGCATGTATTAATCAAAGTATTATTCTTTATGGCTGGATAGATCATATTTACATGAATACTAAAATAAAAGTATCATGTCATGTTAATTATTGTTTTGACACCGATGACATAATAAAATATGTAAATTATCAAATTATCCATGAGTAGTGAGGAGTTGAGTTAAATGAAGTTGAACACAAAGACTTCTATATAATGATAGGGTAAATAACCTTTGAGAAACCCAAACTTCTTTGTTAATCATATAATGATAGTTAAATGAAGTTGAAACCCAAATTATTCAAATGAACCCGGTTAGGAAAAGAAAAATAAAAAGAAAAAAAAGGAAAGAAAATATAAGAAAAAAAAAACATATGACCCGGTGTTCGACACACACACAAGAAAAAAAAAAAAAAAATAAATAAAAAAAAGGCAAAAACCCGGTTGAACCCGGGTTTCATACCCGAACCGAACCCGACCCGACCCTACCCGGGTATACCGGGTAGGGTTTGTATCTCGCTGAACCCGACCCGGGTTCGTACCCGGGTTCACTAATACCCGGGTACAAAAAACCCGGTTGGGCCCAAACCCGGTTTTGTACCCGGGCCCGGGTCCGGCCCAACCCGATTTGTGCAACTCTATGCTTAAACGAGAGTTTAAGCCCAACACCAATAGCTTTAGCCCACAACATCAAATCTCATTTTATCCAAGCTCCAGCCCATTTACTCTATGTTAGCACTGCAAAATCAAACAATAAAATAAATAAACTAAAAATAATAATCCAGCTGAATTGATCAAACATATATGTTGTTAACAGAAGCGTTGACCCATGTGAAGCTTAATTCCTATGGCGGAATAGGCGAGCCCTGAAATCAGAGCAATGAACACACATATGAATTGCAACACTCAGATGAAAGATCAAAACGTGCCAACAACTCTAGGAAACCAAAAAGAAAACAGCAACAACAAGAACAAAGGCTGCAACACAAAGAACACACAATAACATTACATAAATCTACTACACAAAAACCCAAGCATGTTCACAAAGAAGGAAGGAAGTAAATTTCATCTAAATCCAACAGGAAATTGAAGAACGATAAAGGGATTGCAAACACTGGATACTAACAAAAGAAACGATGCTGGAAAGAAGTAAATGGAGGAAAAAAAAAAAAAAAGCACTACACGTGTGAAGAAAATGTATATGAGTATAAAAATGGTGATGGCTAATGCATCTATTCTTGTACATATTGCTACAGTAATAGATACTCACAAAGTCCATTTGCTATTTAATATTTATTTAATTCTACGTATGCTTGATATCTCTTTTTGTGCTCATTTGGTGTGGTGTTGGTGTTTAGTGTTAATTGGAGATGACTATTCTGGTTTCTGTTTGTGCATTCTAGATTAATGTTAACATATTATATCGTTTTCAGGCAATGGAGTCACTGATACAAAGAGGACAAGATGCCCCGACTAATCATGCAACTAATATAGGAAATCAAGCTTTCTGGAATGACTCTCTGGTGCTCGGAATCTTTTTACCGGTAGAAATATGAAAACACTTTTTGTGAAAGTTGAGAAAAGTTCAAACACCAGTAACTGTAACAACTTACAGATGAACAACCCTTAAAATTAAACACTTTTGGGTGTTATCCAAACAAAAAACGTTATGGCCCTGCCTTTGTAACATAATGGACAACCTTCAAAGTTGGATAGCAGAAGTTAGAATGGCTATCAAACTAAAGTGTGTTTAGATGTTATTTAGATAAAAACTATGTGATCTTTTGTTTAAAACACAAAGACTTCTGCGATGCTTCTTAAACAGTTCAATAGAACCATGTTTATAAACACACAAGTATATTAACAAAAATATTCAAAGAATCAAAACAAATTTCTGCCATAACAGGCTCGGAAATAAATTAACCTATTTTTACCTTAAAGTAAATCGAAAAAAAATTATTGTATTATAGATGTGACTATTATATGGAAGTCAAATATAGAAACAGTAAGAAGTCAACATTCGTTTAAAAATTACAGAGAACAATTTTATCATATACTTTTTTTCTTTTATTAACTCATTCAATAATCAGACTCGAAGCATGGGAAACCATATATATAAATCATGTTGGTAAGAACGTAAATTTTAAATCATGTTTGTAGAAGATATACATTAAAAATATTAGAATGAAGAACATCTTCAAGAATTAAACAAAGAATAGACAACTTAAAATATAAACACCACCTCATCAATCATATCGATCTATACAATACATATATACATCTAACATCCTTCAAATCCTCGTATTCCACCAATGTACACACATTTATGGCTTGGATACGACATCTTTATTCGAACGATTGTACTTCATGTGGCTCTTCACAAGTTGACCAGCAGCAATAGCAGACATCAGAGATAACTCACCTGCTAACACAGCACCTGCAACCACTTTAGCTAATTGTCTTGCATTTGACCCTGGTAAGTCCTTGTTAGCACCCTTCACACCCAGCAGGTTCAAACAAGCTGACTGTGATGCTAACTGGGTGCCACCGCCCACGGTCCCAACCTCGATCGAAGGCATGGTCACGGACACATGAAGGTCCCTTCCTCCGTTTACGGTTTCCATCATGGTGATACAATGAGAGCTCTCAATGTTCTGGGCCGGATCTTGTCCAGTTGCAATGTAGATGGCTGACACGATGTTACTCGCATGCGCGTTGAACCCGCCTAGCGCACCAGCCATGGCGGACCCCGTTAGGTTCTTTAGCATGTTTAGCTCAGCCAATGATGCTGCATTTGTCTTTAAAACCTTCTTCAACACCTCCTCCGTAATGATCACTTCACACACTACCGATTTGCCTCTCCCTTCGATCCAGTTAACCGCCGCTGGCTTCTTGTCGGAGCAATAGTTTCCAGAGATCCCAATGACATCCATATCAGGGAAATCTGTTTGGAGATAATCTAATACATTTTGAACACCCTTTGAGATCATGTTCATACCCATAGCATCACCTGTGCTACAAGTGACTCTTATGTAAAGATTCTTCCCCGCGATCGCACACTGAATGGTCCGTAACCGTCCAAACCGACTTGTTTTGTTGAACTCTGAAGCTAGAGTATGAAAATTAAGAGGATCCTCCAAGAAGAATTTCAAGTCGGAAGCTCTTTTCGCGGTGGCAAACCTCACAACTGGCGCCCTGGTCATGCCATCTTTGAACAGGACGCTAGTTGCGCCACTAGAGGAGTAAATGGCTTTACATCCTCTGTTGGTGCTGGCCACCAAACACCCTTCTGTGGTGGCCATAGGGATGGTGAACTCCATCCCGTCTAGTAATAGTGGGCCCGCCACACCCACTGGTATCTGGACGTAACCAATTGGCATCTCGCAACACTGTCCCAATATCGAGTCGTAATCGAATCCGTCTAGAGGTAAACCATGTAAAGACTTGCCAGTAAGTTTCTGCAATGCTTCTCTCCTTACAAGTGCCGCCCACTTACAGTCCCCGAGCTTCGATTCGAGTGAGTAAGACGGTATTTTCCCCTCAACCACCATCCTAACCACCTCCACGGTGTCCAATGACACGTCCAAAGCATCACAATGCATCACCATTGAAGTCTTACTACTGACCTCCTCTTGGTCCAGTGTGTTTTTCTCTCAACATCATTGATGCCAATTCCAAAGAAACCAAGGAGATAAATAACGGATACAACAAGTGAAACAATGGCGATCATCTCGGAGATGGAGAAGACGTTAACAGGATACGAATGGCGGATCTTCTCACGCCAATGCATGAGGAGGTAGTAAACTACGGAGAAAAAGAGAGTGAAGAAGATAGCATTAGTGAGGTACAACAAAAGGTTGTTGTCATTGTTGATGATTGTCGTCGGATGTTCATTGTAATTCTCCGGTGATAATATTGTTTTTGGTTAAAGAATGATGAGTATGGAAAATGGTATGGAATTGAGAAATGGGATGCTTATTTATGGATAAACTCAGTCAAAGGTATTGAAGCCGTTGTTTGTCTCTGATCTTGAGTTTTGACCATGGGTTTGATTTTATCTTCACTTTTGATTTGTTGTATTGTGAAAAAGCTTCAGTCAAACATTGGACTTTGAAGACAAAATTTAGAATATGAAGCACTTTTAATATTGGTTAAATTTCATAAATAAGATTCTCTCACTTTGGGAAATTGTGTACTCTTGTTAAATATAAAGAACATGGAAATTGCATAATGTGTACTTGTTGAAAACAACAATTTAACAACTTTGACTTTTCAGTCTTAAAATAATAAGGCCTCGTATAGATTTTTTGATAAATACAATAGACTAAAATACGAGATCGCCCGTTGCCACAATCTCTTTTGGGTTTGGTGTTTTACAAATTGCAATTCGTTCGTTGCTGCGGGGAGCGAAATTTAAAAAAAAAGTGAAATGAAAATATTAAAAGATTTGAACTTTGTAAATATAAGAGTTAATTACATGAAAGGTCTCTATGGTTAGGTCTGTTTTACTTTCGGTCCTCAGGTTTGAAAAACTACAAGATCAGTCCACATGTTGACAAAACGTAACACAATGGTCCATGCTATGGATGGCCGTTATCTTTTTTGTAAATCCCAGTAAAATGACCACCAAATACCCCTGATTATTAGAAAAATATTAATATTCTATATAATAACAATAAAAGATGGGACCCACACATTCATCTTCAACCTTCAACCCTAAGTTTAACAAACCACCATCATTCTACCCAACCACCACCACCACTATTCTTCCATGCCACTACCACCACCACCATTCTACCACCTTCCCCAACATACTCTCCCCTAACACCTCCATGAACCACCATCAAAGCCACCATCAACAACCATCATAGTCACCACCACAACCCCAATAACATTCCTAAACAACCACTAACCCCCTTTATCCACCGACTCACACCACCTTTACAATCGCCTTCACCATCATCGACCAGCAGCAGCCTCATCACGACCGTGTGCATCCACCACTTTAACACCAACAGAAACACTTCCAATGTCGTCTTTATGGCTATTTTGTGCCGTCACACCGCTGCAATTTATAGGAAACAACCATCACCAACAAGTTCAGAGGTCGAGTTTTAAGAGATAGGGTGGTCCACGTGCTCCTATACGCCGGAGGGCTGCCGTGGGCTGCCGGAATCCAACCGAAATCGCAGCACCATCGCCCTATTATCCTAAAAATACCACAGATTTTCTCACAAAAACAAGAAACTTTGCACCCAAATCAAATAAACTTCTAAATCAATAGATCTCCCTCTCAATCCACAGTACCACGGTTCAATTTGTAATGAGCTGATGCCGAAATCCCTAATTCCGCCATCGTGCCACCACCGATTCCATCGTCGACGTCAAACGGATACACATAAGAGCATCAATTGATGCCAATGAAGATGGACTACTACTCTAACAAATCTAAACGGTGACCGGTGTTGCCAGAACTTCCCACTAGAGGTTGTGGTGAGTTATGGTGGTGAGGAGCGATGGTGATGAGGTTGTTGACTTTAGGTTGAAGATGGGTTGAGGTTGGGTTCTCTGACTTCTCTTATTTATAATAAATACATTTATATTATTTTTTATTTATAATATTATAAGGGTAAAATGGTTATTTTTAAAAATTAATAGAAAAGTTAAGTCTTCATCCATAACGGGGACCTTTAGTGTTACGTTTTGTCAAACATGTGGACCGACCTTGTAGTTTTGCAAATCTAGAAACCAAAAGTGAAAACAGGCCTAACCACAAAGACAATGTAATAACTCTAAATATAATAAAGGTTATAAAAACTTAAAATGAAAATGAAAAGTAATCAAACCGTTAAAAAAAGGGGAGTGGGTTTCAAACCAGTGGGCATCCCTCGCACAGTAATCACAAACCAATCTCTCTAGTCTCTCTTTTCATAAAACTTGTGACAATTGGTGTTTATAAAGCCAGTTGAATTAAAAAAATCAAACAAACCTATGATGTTTACGAATGAAAAAGCAAGTAGGACAAAAGTTAAAAGTAAAAACATTATGACCCATAATAGCGTTCAATTTCAATTGTAAATTTAATTAATAATCTATGTTTTATATCGTTTAATAGTTTAATAATTTTCAAGGCATATAGTGTTTTTTAATTCCCCAAGCATTGTCGGACTTTACTTGAATCCATTTACAACCCTATCACAAAATTTATCATTATTTATAGTCATAATCCATATTTGTAGCTTATCCCGTGCATTGCGACGAGGTAGATTAAGAAACAGGCAGCAATGTTTGTGACATCTAAACTTTTTAGTGAACTGAACTCGAGTTTTGCTTTTTGCATAGTGCTTTGAAATATGATACCATGCTCCAAATTCCATACGAGTGTTAATATAAACACCGCTCCAAGATGACTCACTAATGAGCTCGGCATATTTTGTCCTTTAAATTGAAGAAATACTACAATAAAAATTAATAAGTCAGAAAAATTACAAGGACTTAAAATGATACTGCAATAAAAAAAACTAGTAAATTAAAAAAATTACAAGGACAAAAAACAAGCTAACATAAAAAAGACCACATTTTGATATTTAAAGAGAAGACCATCAGCATACCCTGATGGAGTGATGGATTATTTTAATTATATAATTATACCATATCTTTTAATAAAAAGATCCACATAGCTAGGAGCCCATAGCATCTTGTAACGACATACCAGGTGTCTTTCAATGTGCATTGCGCAACATGATGTGCCATGATTGAATAAGTAATTTGGCATCCAAAATATCGTTCTCGGGCTGTCCGTAAATGCAACCCTTGCTAGCCCAAAATCACATATCTTGGGTATGCAAGTTGCATTTGCTAATATATCTTCTGTATCAGATCTCAATTGATGATTTTATAATAATTGTATCAACTTTGGTTCCTGAGAAATAAAATGCCATTTTTGATGGTTAAATCGACCAATTGGCCTTAACTTCGATCCACAGCTTGCTTACATACCAGATGGCAGGATCCTTGCATAATTTAGGCCAAGCAGTGCACTTATTGGGCATTCTTGAGTATGGCAAACACACCAGTTTTTGTAGAATATTCACCATTAGATCTGATGGGAGGTACAACCAGTTCCTCTTTGGTTTCTCACTTGCGGTTGCTGTTTGCCTTTCTAATGGCAGGGTCCTAGCTTCTAATTAGTATAACGGTAGTAGCCAACATTGATTATCACTTTGCAGCCGAAAACGGCTCCCTGAAAGAAATAATTAACTAACAATTGAATTAAGGTATAAAAACAGTCAGAAGGCTCACATGAAGTCTTATGATGTACTTGAACGGCCTGAACCGAAAAATAAATAACTAACAATCGAATTAAGGTCATTAAACATGGTATTACTTGGATTTGAACCACTTGTAACCAAATCCTTGACACCTAGTACCCGTTGATATGACTTCCTGTTTGCAAGAGTATAATAACCACATGTTTCTGTTGTCGCTTGCTGAAAAAATGGAAATTGCATAATGTATTCTTGTTGAAAACAACCATTTAAACTTTCACATTTTAGTCTTCTAAATATTAATTCTTAACAATAATAAGGCCACGTATAAGTTTTTGTTGATATTATACAATAAACTAAAATCTAAATTCAAATTCATTAACAATAATATGGCCACGTATAGGTTTTTGTTGATAATACAATAAATTATAATTTGAGAGCCCGCGTTGCCACTGCCTTTTTTGGGTTTAGTGTCTTACGGAATTGTAATCGAGCGTTGCTATAGGTAAAAAGACTCAACGTCTCAGACAAAACGATTTTAAAAACAACATTCAAACATAGTAAATATAAACAAAAATTAACGTATAAGAAATTGTTAAAAGAAGAGAAAAATATTAAAACAAATGAAATTAAAAAGTTAAAAGATTTGAACTTTTTATATAAAATGTAGAAAAACTGAAATCAAACTTGAATAATTTGAGAGTCGTGAACATCACTTTCAAATCGGATTATTCGGTTGTTCATCCGAATAAATCAATTAGATTTAACTCAGATGAGATCAAAAACTAGTCCGTATTATTGTGTGATTTTCGTGAACTAGAGGAAGAAGAAGAATTCGAGAGAGTGTGTAACAACTGACTCCTAGGTCCTACTTTAAAACATTAATTTGATCCGGCATTATTTTTATTCTTATTATTAATATTATTTTTTTCTTACGTGTTAATTGATTTGATGTTTAGTTGCCTTATAAGATTTCATTATATTGTCTTAGTCTAGAAAGAAATTATTAAGCGATCCTAGTAAATACTAATCTATGTTAGAAATTTAAATTAATTAAAACAAATAATAATATGTGTATACCTACACATTACGGCACACACACACACACACCACACACATATATATATATATATATATATATATATATATATATATCATCTTACACTTAGAAACTTGTTAAAAACTAGAAAATTACCATCTTTAATACTACACAATCAACTTACACTACAAATTAAACTAAAAAAAAAAATGAAAATCCACCTCCACCCCACCCAATCTCGACCCGCCCACTCACCCACCAATCTCCTCCCTCCCTTGAACCCCACAAATCTCCCTACACACTCGATCTCCCTCTTATTTTCCCATACATGCAACCTCTTCTCCCTCACTCTCTCTCTCTCGAAAATTCCAGCCAAGAACACACACACACATCTGCAATTCTCCTCCATTCTAGCCAAGATTCTCGAAGACCAACATCATTTCAACATCACCCAAGTGCAAAACGAGCTAGAAAGTGAGTTTTCGTGAGTTTCTACATAATATTTCTTGCAAGAACTTGCAAGAACAAGGAGTTTCAGCTCAAACTCGTGAACCAACAGCCCTCATACTCTTCTAATCATTCCAAAAACACGAAACACCAAGAGTGTAAGCGTCGTTATACCCGAACAAAGCTATTTCTTGGGTTTTCTTCACTTTTCTACCATGAAATCTCACTTTTCTTGTTCACAGCAGAAACTTTCGGCCATATCACTGTTTTTGTGAGACTCGCAACTTCAAAAAGGTATATTTAATGAGTGTTCATGAACCATGGGTTGGTGCATATGATTTCAACCCGAAAAACCTCTTTTTCGTGTGTTTTAGCACCAATAACCCACTTGTTTTGAAAGACCCTTCAACCAATGTTAAAACCTGCTCCAAAAAGTTTATTAACATCATTATAATCTGGATTAAAAGTTACAAAAAGGGTTGGTAATGTTTATGCTCAAACTATGATGATTACACATGTGCAAACGATGTTAAACACCCTCTAAAAGGCAACTATGGTGCTTGTTATGCTTAAATCCATGAGTTTATGTTTGTTCCAGGATTTTGGTTATAATAATCTTATAAAATTCGTGATAGTTGTTGAATGGGTATATTGGAGTGGTATTATGGACTAAATGGGTGTATTTTAGTGACCCGAAAAGGTGGTGAAATTCTCAAATGGCTAAAACTTAATAAGTTGCAACTTTTAAAATCTTAGGCCCTAAAATAAGTATTTTAGTATTAAAAACCATATTTGGTGAATTTTTGGGTTAAGATGTAATTTCTATGAATTATTTAATAAAAATAAGCGTAAACCGTGAGATTTTTGGATAAAATATTAAAAATAGTGTAACAAGCCTAAGACCACTAAATAAGTATTATTTCAGTAAGTTAGAAGACCTCAAAGTGAAATATTGGTGGAAAAATGAAAGAAAATGGGTTAGAGTGTTCGGTTTCGGGTAAAAACGGGTTTTAACGGGTTAGTTTAAAAAAATGGACTTTTTGATCAAATAACCCAAAAACTACTTTTAAAACAGATTATAATCTTGATTATAAGCCCTTAAAACTTTATATGAGGGTTATAGGTTGAAATTAAGAGATCTAAAACAAGATGCTTAAATTAACGGTTTTACCGTAACCGGTAACTTGAATTTTGTTGTTTTAAACCTCTCAAGTTAAAATCTGGAAATATTAAGTTAAAAACAGGCCTAAAAGTAATATAAAAACCCCTAGGAACTAACAAAGGCCATATTGGGTCAAGTAATGAAAGAAAGCAAACTTTTAGGTCAAAATTGTAAATTTTGAAACTTGAGGGACCAAAGTGTAAATTTCGTAAATATAACTAAATTTCAGTAATCTTATGACTAGAAAACTCTTATTACTTATTATAATATAAAACAACTTATAAAAGTCATATAACTTGTCATCCATATATCAAAACCCTAACTTTCCTAAAAAGGAAACTTTTTGATGCAAACTTCTAAGAAACGAATCCACGTGAACTTATGACCCTAAAATACATTTAAATACACTCCAATAGCTAAGAACATTATCTTACTACTTGTATCTTGATCATAAGGTTCTAGGACTTGAATCTTTTCTGTACTGAAGAACTGTTGGTTACCTAAGGTGAGTTTAGTGTTCCCCTTTACTACTGTTTTGGGATGAAAAATGCTAGTTTGAACAATTTATTTGTGTACCATTATGTGATGCTATTATATGTTGTGTCTAATGTTAGAACCTGCACCTACTTGTATCATAATCTTAATTCTTGTGAGAACCACTTGTTTTATATGGGTAGATCTACTTGGGGAATCCCCCACGCACAGTGCCTTTCGACATAATATAGGAAGGGTACCCCACTGAGATCCTGAGGGGTTGTTGTGTCATGTGACAGGTTTTATAAGATACTATGGTGTACCACTCAGCAGGTAAGGTACACTCTTTGAGGCTCGGTTTCCCCTATGGGATAACCGGTACAACACAAGTTTAGAAGAGGCTAGCCGGGGTGAGTGCAGGGTTGATTGTGACCCCACAACAGTGACATTATGTTTCTTTTTAAAATTAACTATGGATTCTAAAGATTCCTTTTGTTTTTGAACTTTAAGCACTTGAACTCACCAACTTTTAGTTGACACAAATTCTTTTGAGCATGTTTCAGGTAACCCTTGATGAAGCTTGGATTTTAATGGAACTTTATGGATGGCTTAGTACCGTGACTACAATGCATTACTCGATTAAAAAAAAAACTGTTGTTAGACATTCGGTTTTGTTGTGTATAAATTTGGATAATTACAATGGGTGTGTGGATTGATGTTTGGGTAAGACATTCATAGCCCGGATATGTTGTTTAATGTAACGCCATATGATATCTCTCTTGTGTGCTCTTTGAGTGGTTAAGTTTCCGCTGCCATGTATTTTGCTAGTCTGCGATGTCCCACCCTCCTTGGGCCCGAGGTATGACAGATTGGTATCAGAGCAAAGGTTGTAGAGAAGTCAGGAATACCTTAGTAGACCCTAGGCTACAACCTGATGCCCTAGGACTATCCTTATTTGGGAATGTGTTGTATGAGTGGTTGGGTAAATTGATGATTACACTTGATCAACGTAATCATGAATTTACCGGACGTGTGAATTCCGGCACGATCCCCTAATTGGTGATAAAATCTTTCTCACAGATAGAAAATGTTTTTGTGTGGTCTGAACTGTGTCTTCGTACCTGTTGTAACCTGTATTATTACTGATTGAAGAGATACTACATCATTACTGCTGTAACTACTATTATGAGATACTATCATTACTATTTTCGTGAGCTATGAGAAACCAAATTACTCATGATGTTTTTACAGGAACTCGAGACTCATGGCTAACAACGGTAAAGGGCCTACATCCTTGCTGACGAGACTGCCCCAGTGGGAAGACTCAGGAGGGCAACATCCCCATCGTAGTATGAGGAGTACATGAGGAGATACAGCCTCCAGGATGGATATCGGTGACATCCGATGACACGGATCCTAGTAGGAATCTTCCCGGACATCCCAGGAGAGGAGTCGGACCCGCTCTCATTCACCGCACATCGCTGCACCTAACTATTTGCCTATCCCGCCTATCGGGAACAGGGGCGCGCGCGAGACATCACCCGGCCGCGCAGAGTACTTGACCTGGAGCTTCTGTTTCATTTAGGATGCCGCCTCCTCCACCTCCTCCTATGACAGCTCCCGTACCGGCGCCTCCGATGAGGGGACCGCCCAGACGCCAACCTCAGGATGAGTACTGAATGCTCCCAGGCATAGCTTATATGATGGCCCGAGTGTCTTAGCTGGAGACCCTACTCCCAATCCAGCCAACCGAGCAAGCAATTTTGGCCCATCTAACCCTACACTGAGTGAGATACTTCAGACCATCCAGCGTCACAAGCTGACCCTGCAGCATGCCACACGGTCCTCGCAGTCCGCCCAATTCCAGGCATTGGTGGTGTCCCAGGTGTCCAGGGGTCCAACGCTTGGAACAAGAATCAGAGAAAAAGGGGTTAGGCTAGTTTGGGTGGTTGAAGAAGAAATGGCAGTAATGATGGGATGATACTCGATTATTTGGAAGATACTACTATTGAGAAAACCATTTATCTATTTCAGACACTATGACTTTTATTTGGGGGCAATGGCACCTTCCACTTGTGATACCATGAGACTGTTAACATTTTGCTTGTTGGTTGCTACAATCATCTATGCATGATTTTCTTTATGATATTACTTATCTATTGCAGGTTGTCTAATGGAATGTACATAGTATATTCTAGGGAACTAATTGATTTGCCCCTTGAAATGTTAATTAACTCTATTAAATTGGAATGAAACTATGTATGACTTATAATGTATTTTGGGAACCCTCCTGTGTTTGGTGAAGCAACCTTTAGGAGTCGAATCAATGTAGCGAGATACTTGAAACAAATCTTATAAGACACTAAATGAGTTTATCTATGTTGACACCAGAATGCCGCCTATACTGGAATGCTTGGGGGAAGGAATAGGGGTGCTGGACGCATCGAGAACCAGGGTGGAAATCGACCACCTACTCCACCAAGGACCACCCACGAAGAAAATCCAATGATGAAAGGATCGCCAATCTGGTGGCCCAGCAAATCGCCAATGCTATCCCCACCACATAGCCCAAATAAACACAGACCAGGAAAATACAACCGCGAAATGAAGGACCTGGAAACTATGAAGGTAACGCCGAGGATGCTGAGGAAATTAGAACCGGGTGTTCTTACAAAACATTTATGGCGTGCAAACCAAAAGATTTCTATGGCACCGAGGGTGCGATTGATACTTACCGATGGTTAGAAGAGATCGAGGCCGTACTGGATATCAGCGAGTGCAAAACTGAGCACATGGTCAGGTTCGCCTCCCAATCTTTGAAAGGGCCAGGTTTGGATTGGTGGAAAACTGTCATTCAGCCACGAGGCAGAAATGTTGTCGGCAGCATGAAATGGTCGGAGTTTAGAGAATTGATGACCAGCAAGTACTGCCCAATAAATCAACTGGTGAAGCTAGAAGCTGAATTTCTGAGCTTGGAAATGAAAGGCTCAAATTAAACTGAATACATCAATCGTTCTCAGCTCTGTCCCGACTAGTGCCCCACTTGGTGACACCTGAATCAAAGGTGTAGCCCGTTTTATCTGGGGACTGCATCCAGAGTTCGGGGCATGGTCCGATCTGCCAGGCCTACAACCCTCCAAGCGGCAGTTGATCTTACTGGTAGCTTGACGAACGACTTGATTAGGGCTGGTTGGACGGAACAGGGGAAGACTGAGGACAAGAAGAAGGTGACGGGCGAGAAGAGAAAGTGGTTTGATGCTAAAAGGGCCATTGGCAACAGCGGTAGCTCAAGCAGGAGGGCTAGCGAAGGGACAAGACGTGATGATCAGGGGGCAAGAGCCCGAAAACTGTACTTAGGTACAAGCCCTTTCTGTAACAAGTGCAAACTACACCACCAAGGAGAATGCAACCCAATGCCTTGCTTCAGGTGCAAGCAAAACCGGTCACCTGATTAAAGATTGTACGTATGAGCCCGGGAAGCAATGTTACGAGTGCGGGGATCCAGGACACATACGGAACAAGTGTCACAAGCTAGCGAGGGATAAGGACGCTAGACCTAACAAGCCTAAAGGAAGAGCGTTCGTAATGGATCCCAATGGTGCCCGTAAGGATCCTGACGTGGTTAACGGTATGTTTCTCATAAATAACCGCCCTGCTACTATTTTATTTGATACTGGAGCAACAAGTAGTTTTGTTTCTACTACCTTTGGGACTTTGATTGATTTGGAAGCTTGTACCCTAACTGATGCATACACGGTAGAATTAGCTGACGGCAAGATAATAGAAACCGATGAAATCATCAAAGACTGCATGATAGAATTAGAGGGTAATTCATTTAAAATAGACTTGATGCCTATAACGTTAGGAGGATTTGATATGGTCGTGGGAATGGATTGGTTAGCTAAATATAAGACTGAAATTGCATGTGGTGAGCATTTACTTAGAATACCTCTAATGATGGAAGTACACTAACAGTCCATGGTGATAGAAGCAACATGCTGTACCCCATGATATCCCACTAAAGGTTACCAAGAGTCTCCATAAGGGATGCTCCGCTTTCATAGTCTACGTGATGAAACCAAGAGAAGAAAAGAGAATCGAAGATATACGGTGGTGGCTGAGTACCCGGAAGTATTTCCTGAGGACCTATCAGGACTCCCTCCAACTAGAATGATCAAATTTCAAATAGACCTAGTGCTGGTGTCGCCCCAGTGGCCAAGGCACCTTACCGACTCGCTCCACCCGAGATGGAGGAGCTAATGGTACAAATCCAGGAATTGCTGGATAAAGGATTCATTCGACCAAGTGTTTCTCCGTGGGGTGCACTGGTAATATTTGTTAAAAAGAAGGATGGAACCCTACGAATGTGTATTGACTATCGTGATTTGAACAAGCTTACAATCAAGAATCGCTATCCCTCCCAAGAATCGATGACTTGTTCAATAAATTACAGGGAGCCAGCTATTTCTCCAAGATAGATTTAAGATGGGATACCATCAACTAAAGATAAGGGAAGAAGACATACCCAAGACAGCCTTCAGGACTAGGTATGGACACTATGAGTACTTAGTCATGCCCTTCAGACTGATAATGCACCTGCGGCATTTATGGACCTCATGAACCGAGTATGTCGGTCGTATCTAGACAAGTTCGTGATTGTGTTTATGATGATATTTTCATCTACTCCCGTAGCAAGGAAGAGCATGAGAAGCACCTTAGACTGATTCTTGAGTGCTCAAGAATGAGCAGTTATATGCAAAGTTCTCCAAATATGAGTTTTGGATTTGAGGCTGGTGGTAAGAAGGTGAGGATGGATGATCAAGGATGTTAACAAGGGAAGCGAGGGCATGCAAGAAATGTGGGAAGTAGCAAGCAGGAGAATGTAAGCGGGGATAGAATCTCTGTTTTCAATGCGGGAAGGAGGGCCACCTGGCGAGGGATTGTCACGCGATGAGATGTTACAGGTATGGTGAGAGTGGGTACTGGAGCAGAGACTGCACGAAGACAAGGGGTTAGAACTCCAGGATAAGGCAAGGGGTTCAGACTGAGGAGAACAGAGGACGAAGGTTAGAGCATTTGCCCTGACTGGGAGGAGGCTAGAGCAGACTTTGACGCGATGTCAGGTACGTTCTGGTAATTTAATTTGTTCCTTGTGCTTTAATTGTGGTACTAGTAGTAGTTTCGTTCCTGCTGCTTTTGTGTTAAGTTACACATTAGAAGTAGGAAGATCGATGAGCCTTCGATGTAGAAATTGCTATTGGTAAGTCCACTAGGTTACCTGATGCCCCAGAAGATTGCACGATAGAATTGAGAGAGCGCGTGTTCTTGCTAAGCCGTTCAGGACAGACGTAGGTGGATAGACGTACACCTTCGGGTGAATTGGCTAGCAGCCTATAAGCCAAAATCGAGTGCTGCAAGGAGGTGGTTTGATCAACCGCGCCCGACAAGAGTTCGGTGCTGACCTATGGCGGTGGAATAATGATGAAGGCCTCGTTATGGAAAAGGAGGTCACACAATTTAGAAAGCGAGTAAAGTTAATACCAAGGAATAAAGGACCAATCTGAATGCTGCTCAGGTAAGAGAAGTGGCATATCGACTGGGGCTACCCGACGTGTTAAGTGGAGTCATTTGATATTCATGTATCTCGACTAAGAAAGTGCTCTACTGACGGGGATGGGATCGTGCCATTAGAGAATACTGGGATTGATGAACGATTCAACTACATGAAGCAACTGATGGCCGTCTCTGATAGAAGAAGAAGAGAGCTAAGAGGAGAATGGTTTCACTTGTGCGAGTACAGTGGAGCCCACAAAGGGACTAAGTCTACATGTAAGATCAAGAAAAGGTGAGACAACATTACCCGTGGTGTTCGAGAAGCGTCATGTTTTGGGGAAGAAACCTATATAAGGGGGTGGACTTGTAACACCCTGAATTTTATTTGAAAGAAGAGAAAAGGAAAGTATCTAGAAAGAAAAGATAATGGCCATAAGTGGAGGGGCTAAAGTTGTAAAAGGACAAAACTTTAGTATTATGTGTTTAAAAGAGGGCATGGCCGCCCATGCCCCCATGTTTTCCCTGCTCTCGGTCGAAAAAGGAAGAAAAGAAGAAGAACAGAATTCTTCATCGGTTCTAGTGAGAGAATTCACATCAAGGTGAGTTTTTCTTGAATTATGATCGGTTTCAGCTGGGTTTCGGGTTTTAGACCGAGCTTTTGAGTATAGTGCCTATTTTCATGGGTTTTAGTAGCTGGATTTGCTGGTGGAAGTGTTATGCTCAGAAGTTGCTTCAAGGTGAGTTTCTAGACCCCTCTTTTACTGTTTTTCAAAGTTTGGGGCTGTTGCATACTAAGCAAACATTTTAAAAGGAACCGTATGTGTATGCTTGTTGTTGTGCGAATGATGTTTTGTGGTTTTAGTTTTGATGAGGTTTAGAGGTTGTTTGGGGTTAGAATTGTTGTTAGCATGTTTAAGGGCCTTAGAATGTTAGATTTGTGCTTGGGTAGTGCTAGAATGCCTTTCGGATTTTTGGCAGTTCAATATTTTCAGAATGTTCCCATGCGCCTAACTGAATTGTGGTTAAGTGTTGATGCGCCTAACTAACCTTCATGCACCCAACAGTAGTCTGGCGCCCAAACAGTACCCTCATGCGCTCAGAATGTTGGTCATGAGTCTAAGTGTTGCTCATGCGCCCAAGTGACCCCATGCGCCCAAATAGTGGCCATGCGCCCAAAAATAACTGAATGCGACTGTGTTGGTCATGCGCCTACATAGTGCCCATGCACCCAGAGTTGCCCATGCGCCTAAGTGTTGAAGCACCCACATAGTGAAAAATGCCTCAGCAGTGCTCATGTGCCTGTATAGTTGCTATGCGCCCAGGCTGTTTATACTTAGAATTTTATGCTGATGCGCCTAGAATGTTACTTTGTGCCTCATTCTAGACTTAGGGTTTTCTAAGGGCTTTAAGAGGTGGTTGTTTGAGATAGGTTCCTTGGTGTTGTGTTGGCTTATGCCTGATGCATGCGTGATGTTGTGATGTAGTTTATGTTGTGTGTGTGTTGTGTTATCTTTCTCGTTAAACCTTTTCAAAACGTATGTATTATGTTATATTATATGTTGTGTATGATGTATGACTTTACATGGTTGATGTATGGCTATGACTGAACGTAAAGTATTATGTAATGAAGTGAAAGATAACGATAATGAAAAGTGGAACGTAACAAATGAATGAAAGACTTGCAAGCAATGAGGTGAGTGACCATGTTGTCGCAAAAGACTTGGATAGAGTGCAATCGGTGAGATTGCTTCGAAGGGAGTCTTTGCGACTCGAAGGGAGACTTTGCGACTAGAAGGGAGTCTTTGTGACTCGAAGGGAGTCTTTACGACTAGAAGGGAGTCTTTATGAGTTGAAGGGGATCCTTGTCGCGTACCCCGGTACTGTCAGTCTTCGGACATGAGTCAGGTATTGCATGAGACAGGATCCAGATTAAGTGAAGATAATGATGAAGGTACGAAACGTACGAAATGAACGATGATGAAGATAATAATATAATATTATCAATGTGTACGTATGATGTGTGATCGCATACGATTACGAAGGTTATGTTTTAATGAAAGTAAAGTATTTTATTTATAAAACTAGAACTCATCAGCGTCACTGAGTTTTGTATGCATAATAGTTGGCAGGTATTTTGTTGATGCTGAGGAGTTGCAGGCATGGATGCATACGCTACTGGGAACGTTTTGAGTCTAGCATCCACATTTTGATATGATGTTGTAATCATATATGTAAATGACTTATGTAATGTAATGATATGTTTTAATTACTAATGAAAGTTTTTAAATTCTGTTGCAAAAGTAATGTTTGTTTTAAATATTTTATGCGATGACGGTTCAGCTGTAAGCGTCCTGGAACGGGGCCTTACAAGTTGGTATCAGAGCTAAAGTTTAAGAGAATTGGGTAAATATTTTCAAAAATAACCTAATCTTAAACTGAGAATGGGACGAAAGGAAAGGGATGCCAGTCCTAGTAGCTACATGCTTGCAGGTAAAAGTTTTTAGGTAAAAGTTTTATGTAAAAGTTTTATGTAAAAGGGTTTTATGTAAGTTAATGTTAACCGGTTGTATGTGCGCATGTTATGTGGCTTGTGTGCTTTTGTATAGATTTAGATACTGATGTAGTCAGGATAGGAAATGCTTGGGGAATGAAGAGTAAAGTAAGTGGCTAAACACAACAAGCCACTGTGATTAGGGACTTACTATACTTGACATAACTTGAGCTATTACCTTGATTGACCGTGTTGGTGTTTGAATCTTGTAGTGTTTAGATGGCTGACGGTAGGTCTTCTGAGGCTTCGCGAGGTGGAGGCCGAGATGGATGTGGTGTTAGGCCGCGTGCCACGAGGAGCAGGGCTAAGACTGCTGAAACGGCTCCTGATGAGTAGCGCTTCGTCACCAAGACGGTGAGGACAGGAGTGTTAATCTGAGAGCCTCAATGAAGGAGGCAGTAGCAGAGGAAGTCCAACAGGTCATGCAGACAATTCTGCCAACTGTAGTGATTGAGGTCATTAGAGCTATGAAGGAGGATGAGAAGAAGGAGAGTGAGAAGAGGAGAACCGCACGACGGGGAGGTGAAGCGGAGGTTCCAGAGATATGGAGCAACCGATATTGACATGGTTGTCTCCAGTGATGATGAGGAGGAGGAGGAAGGAAGCTGTGCAGGAGACTGTGAAGGGATGCAGCTATGGAGCATTCCAAAGTGTAGGCCTCCTTTGTTTGATGGAAATGGGGGTGCTGCTGCTGCACAACGTTGGGTGAGAGAGATGGAAGCGGTACTTGAGATTAGGGAGTGCCGCGAGGATCAGAAGGTGAAGTTTGCTACCCATCATTTGTGGATTCAGCCTTGTGCTGGTGGGACAACATTGTCCAGGTTGAGGGCACCAGAGCAATTGGTGGTCGAGGAGTTTTGCCCTCACAGGGAGCTCAACAAAGTTGAGAGGGAGTTCCTGCAGCTAGAGGCGAGAAGGATGACTCACCAACAGTACACCACGAAGTTCAACAAGATGGCAAGGCTGGTAACAGATCAGGTGACGCCTGTGTCACGAAAGATCAAAAGGTATATTCAAGGTCTGCCAACAGATATCCACAAAATCTGATCATTCCTCGACCAAGCACGTTTAGGTGGGTGGTCGATCTGGCGGGGAGGTTGTACGACGAGCGAGAGGCGATAGCAATAATGGATGAAGAGGAGGAGCGGGGTTATGTTAGGAGTGGGAACGAAAGACGGGATGATGACGATGGTGGATTTGAGGCTGGTGGTAAGAAGGTGAGGATGGATGATCCAAGGATGTTAACAACGGAAGCGAGGGCATGCAAGAAATATGGGAAGGAGCATGCAGGAGAATGTAAGCGGGGATCGAATCTCTGTTTTCAATGCGGAAAGTAAGGCCACCTGGCGAGGGATTGTCACGTGATGAGATGTTACAGGTGTGGTGAGAGTGGGCACAGGAGCAGAGACTGCACGAAGACAAGGGTTGAGAACTCTAGGACAAGGCAAGGGGTTCAAAATGAGGAGAACAGAGGACAAACATTACAGCATTTGCCCTGACTGTGAGGAGGCTAGAGCGAACTTTGACGCGATGTCAGGTAAGTTTCTGGTAATTTAATTTGTGCCTTGTGCTTTAATTGTGGTACTAGTAGTAGTTTCATTCCTGCTGCCTTTGTGTTAAGTTACACGTTAGGAGTAGGAAGATCGATGAGCCTTCGATGTAGAAATTGCTATTGGTAAGTCCACTAGGTTACCTGATGCCCTAGAAGATTGTGCGATAGAATTGAGAGAGCACGTGTTTCTTGCTAAGCCGTTCAGGACAGACGTAGGTGGATAGACGTACACCTTTGGGTGAATTGGCTAGCAGCCTATGAGCAAAACACCGAGTGCTGCAAGGAGGTGGTTTGATCAACCGCGCCCGACAAGAGTTCGGTGCTGACCTACGGTGGTGGAATAATGATGAAGGCCTCGTTTTGGAAAAGGAGGTCACACGATTTAGAAAGCGAGTAAAGTTAATACCGAGGTATAAAGGACCAATCTGAATTGCTGCTCAAGTAAGAGAAGTGGCATGTCGCCCGAGGCTACCCGACGTGTTAAGTGGAGTCATCCAATATTCTATGTATCTCGACTAAGAAAGTGCTCAACTGATGGGCATGGTAATGTGCCATTAGAGAATACTGGGATTGATGAACGATTCAACTACGTGAAGCAACTGATGGCCATCTCTGATAGAAGGAGAGGAGAGTTAAGAGGAGAATGGTTTCACTTGTGCGAGTACAGTGGAGCCACAAAGGGACTAAGTCTACGTGTAAGATCAAGAAAGAGGTGAGACAGCGTTACCCGTGGCTGTTCAAGAAGCGACAGGTTTCGGGGACGAAAGCTATATAAGGGGGGTGGACTTGTAACACCCCGAATTTTATTTGAAAGAAGAGAAAAGGAAAGTATCTAGAAAGAAAAGATAATGGCCATAAGTGGAGGGGCTAAAGTTGTAAAAGAACAAAACTTTAGTATTATTGTGTTTAAAAGAGGGCATGGCCGCCCATGCCCCCACTTTTTACCTGCTATCGGTCGAAGAAGGAAGAAAAGAAGAAGAACAGAATTCTTCATCGGTTCTAGTGAGAGAATTCGCATCAAGGTGAGTTTTTCTTGAATTTATGCTCGGTTTCAGCTGGGATTCGGGTTTTAGACCGAAATTTTGAGTCTAGTGCCTATTTTGTGGGTTTTAGTAGTTGGATTTGCTGGTGGAAGTGTTCTGCTCGAAAGTTGCTTCAAGGTGAATTTCTAGACCCCTCTTTTACTGGTTTTTCAAAGTTTTGGGGCTGTTATGCATACTAAGCAAACATTTTAAAAGGAACCGTATGTGTATGCTTGTTGTTGTTTGAATGATGTTCTGTGGTTTTAGTTTTGATGAGGTTTTAGAGGTTGTTTGGGGTTAGAATTGTTGTTAGCATGTTTTAAGGGCCTTAGAATTTTAGATCTGTGCTTGGGTAGTGCTAGAATGTCTTTTGGATGTTTTTGGCAGTTTAGATATTTTCATAATGTTCCCATGCGCCTAACTGAATTGTGGTTAAGTGTTAATACGCCTAACTGACCTTCATGCACCCAACCAGTAGTCAGGCGCCCAAACAGTACCGTCATGCGCCCAGAATATTGGTCATGAGTGTAAGTGTTGCTCATGCGCCCAAGTGACCTCATGCGCCCAAGTGACCCCATGCGCCCAAGGCCATGCGCCCAAATAGTGGCCACGCACCCAGAATAAGTGAATGCGATTGTGTTGGTCATGCGCCTACATAGTGCCCATGCACCCAGAGTTGCCCATGCGCCTAAGTGTTGAAGTGCCCACATAGTTGAAAAACCCCTCAGCAGTGCACATGTGCCTGCATAGTTGCGATGTGCCCAGGCTGTTTATACTTAGAATTTATGCTGATGCGAGAATGTTCCTTTGTGCCTCGTTCTAGACTTAGGGTTTTCTAAGGGCTTTAAGAGGTGGTTGTTTGAGATAGGTTCCTTGGTGTTGTGTTGGATTATGCTTGATGCATGCGTGATGTTATGATGTGGTTTATGTTGTGTGTGTGTTGTGTTATCTTTCCTCGTTAAACAATTTCAAAATGTATGTATTATGTTATATTATACGTTGTGTATGATGTATGACTTTATGTGGTTTGATGTATGGCTATGGCTGAATGTAAAGTATTATGTAATGAAGTGAAAGATAACGATAATGAAAAGTTGAACGTAATGAATGAATGAAAGACTTGCAAGCAATGAGGTGAGCGACCATGTTCTCTCAAAAGACTCGGATAGAAGGAAGCCCTGAATGAGGACAGGCTAGCTGAGGAGATGTTGATGGGAATGGAAAAATGTTTAGAAGTGAGTAATGATGGATTGTATAAGCATGAAGGAAGGACTTGGGTACCAAAACACGAAGGAATTAGAGAGATAGTCCAAGATGAAGCCCACAAATCCAGATATTCGGTTCATCCGGGAAGTGACAAGATGTATCAAGACTTAAAGACTCTCTTCTGGTGGCCCGGGTTAAAGAAATTCATTGCTACCTATGTGGGGAAATGTCTGACGTGTGCAATGGTAAAAGCCAAAAACCAAAAACCATCAGGAACCTTACAACAGCCCGAAATCCCCGAATGGAAATAGGATAACATTACGATGGATTTTGTTACAAAGTTGCCAATAACCTCTCAAGGGCATGATGCAATCTGGGTAATAGTGGATAGGCTTACCAAATCATCTCACTTCCTACCTATTCGAGAAGATTACGGTTTACAGAAGCTAGCACGACTATACATCGATGAAATAGTAACAAGACATGGAGTGCCACTATCGATTATCTCAGACCTTGATAGTCGCTTCACTTCATGATTTTGGAAGTCTCTCCAACAGGCTTTGGGGACCCGTCTTGACCTAAGCACTGCATACCACCCTCAAACTGATGGACAAAGTGAAAGAACCATTCAGACTCTAGAGGACATGTTAAGAGCTTGCGCGATCGACTTCGGTGGAAGTTGGGATAACCACCTTCCTCTAGTGGAGTTCTCCTACAATAATAGTTCCCACGCAAGTATAAAAGCAGCTCTGTACGAAGCCTTATATGGTAGAAAATGCCGATCACCATTAAGTTGGAATGAAATTGGTGATAGCCAACTAATGGGACCCGATATCATGATGGAAACCACAGACAAGGTATTTAAGATTAAGGAACGACTGAGAGCAGCCAGGGATCGTCAGAAGAAATATACGGATAGAAGAGGAAAGCCCCTGGAATTTCAAGTGGGTGATAGAGTGATGCTAAAAGTAGCACCATGGAAGGGCGCAGTCAGATTTGGCTAGAAAGGCAAGCTAAGCCCAAGATACATTGGACCATTTGAAATTTTATCAAGAATTGGCCCAGTAGCATATCAATTGAAGCTACCTCAAGATTTGAGTTACATACATGACACTTTTCATGTGTCTAACTTGAAGAAGTGTCTAGTAGACAAAGCCCTGGAATTACCATTGAAGGATGCTAAAATTACTAACGAGTTGAAATTTGTGGAGGAGCCCATAGAGATTACTGACCGATTAGTCCAGAAACTTAGACGATGTCGTATACCCATGGTTAAAGTGAGATGGAGCTCTAGACGAGGACCAGAATTCACATGGGAATGAGAAGATGAGATGAGAAAGGAGTATCTGCACCTCTTTAAGCCCACCCGTTCAGAATCTAATCGAAGCTAAAACTTCGGGACGAAATTTCCCAAACGGTGGGAGAATGTAACAACCGACTCCTAGGTCCTACTTTAAAACATTAATTTGATCCGGCATTATTTTTATTCTTATTATTAATATTATATTCTTCTTACGTGTTAATTGATTTCATGTTTAGTTGCCTTATAAGATTTTATTATATCCTGCCTTAGTCTAGAAATTATTAAGCGATCCTAGTAAATACTAAATCTATGTTAGAAATTTAAATTAATTAAAACAAATAAATAATATGTGTGTATACCTACACATTACGGCACACATACATATATATATATATATCATCTTACACTTAGAAACTTGTAAAACTAGAAAATTACCATCTTTAATACTACACAATCAACTTACAATACAATATAAACTTTTAAAAAAAATAAATGAAAATCCACCTCCACCCACACCCAATCTCAGCCTCCCACTCACCCACCAATCTCCTCCCTCCCTTGAACCCCACAAATCTCCCTACACACTCGATCTCCTCTCTCATTTTCCCATACATGCAACCTCTTCTCCCTCACTCTCTCTCTCTCTCAAAAATTACAGCCAAGAACACACACACACATCTGCAATTCTCCTCCATTCTAGCCAAGATTCTCGAAGACCAACATCATTTCAACATCACCCAAGTGCAAAACAAGCTAGAAAGTGAGTTTGGTGAGTTTCTACACAAGATTCTTGCAAGAACTTGCAAGAACAAGGAGTTTCAGCTCAATCTCGTGAACCAACAGCCCTCATACTCTTCTAATCATTCCAAAAACACGAAACACCAAGAGTGTAAGCGTCGTTATACCGGAACAAAGCTATTTCTTGGGTTTTCTTCACTTTTCTACCATGAAATCTCACTTTTCTTGTTCACAGCAGAAACTTGCGGCCATATCACTGTTTTATGAGACTCATTTTTCAAAAAGGTATATTTTAATGAGTGTTCGTGAACCATGGGTTGGTGCATATGATTTCAACCCGAAAACCCTCTTTTTCATGTGTTTTAGCACCAATAACCCACTTGATTTGAAAGACCCTCCAACCAATGTTAAAACCTGCTCCAAAATAGTTTATTAACATCATTATAATCTGGATTAAAAGTTACAAAAAGGGTTGGTAATGTTTATACTCAAACTATGATGATTACACATGTGCAAACGATGTTAAACACCCTCTAAAAGGCAACTATGGTGCTTGTTATGCTCAAATCCGTGAGTTTATGTTTGTTCCAGGATTTTGGTCATAATAATCTTATAAAATTTTTGATAGTTGTTGAATGGGTATATTGGAGTGGTATTATGGACTAAATGGGTGTATTTTAGTGACCCGAAAAGGTGGTGAAGTTCTCAAAATGGATAAAACTTAATAAGTTGCAACTTTTAAAATCTCCAGGCCCTAAAATAAGTATTTTAGTATTAAAAACCTATTTTGGTGAATTTTTGGGTTAATATGTAATTTCTATGAATTTATTTAATAAAAATAAGCGTAAACCAAGAGATTTTTTGATAAAATATTAAAAATAGTGTAACAATCCTAAGACCACTAAATAAGTATTATTTTATTAAGTTATAATACCTCAAAGTGAAATCTTGGAGGAAAACTGAAAGAAAATGGGTTAGAGCGTTTGGTTTCGGGTAAAAACGGGTTTTAACGGGTTAGTTTAAAAAAATGGACTTTTTGCTCAAATAACCCCAAAACTACTTTTAAAAAAGATTATAATCTTGATTATAAGCCCTTAAAACTTTATACTTGATGTTATAGGTTGAAATTAAGAGATCTAAAACAAGATGCTTGAATTAACGGTTTTACCGTAACCGGTAACTTGAATTTTGTGTTTTAAACCTCTCAAGTTAAAATCTAGAAATATTAAGTTAAAACAGGCCTAAAAGTAATATAAAAACCCCTAAGAACTAACAAGGGCCATATTGGGTCAAGTAATGAAAGAAAGCAAACTTTTGGGTCAAAATTGTAAATTTTGAAACTTGAGGGATCAAAGTGTAAATTTCATAAATATAACTAAATTTCAGTAATCTTAAGAATATAAAACTCTTATTAAACTTATTATAATATAAACCAACTTATAAAAGTCATATAACTTGTCATCCATATATCAAAAACCCTAACTTTACTAAAAAGGAAACTTTTTGATGCAAACTTCTAAGAAACGAAGCCACGTGAACTTATGACCCTAAAATACATTTAGATACATTCCAATAGCCTAAGAACATTAGATTACTACTTTTATCTTGATCATAAGGTGCTAGGACTGGAATCTTTTCTATGACTGAAGAACTGTTGAGTTACCTAAGGTGAGTTTAGTGTTCCCTTTTTACTACTATTTTTAGGATGAACCATGCTATGTTTGAACTAAATTTATTTGTGTACCATTATGTGATGCTATTATATGTTATGGATAATGTTAGAACCTGCACCTACTTGTATCACAATCATTAATTCCTGTGAGAATCGCTTGTTTTATATGTGTAGATCTACTTTGGGAATCCCCCACGCACAGTGCCTTCCGACAAAATAGGAAGGGTACCCCACTGAGATCCTAAGGGGTCGTTTGTGTCATGTGACAGGTTTTATAAGATACTATGGTGTACCACTCAGCAGGTATGGTACAATCTTTGAGGCTCAGTTTCCCCTATGGGATAACCGGTACAACACAAGTTTAGAAGAGGCTAGCCGGGGCTGAGTGCAGGGTTGATTGTGACCCCATAACAGTGGCACTTATGTTTTCTTTTTAAAATTAACTTATGGATTCTAAAGAGTCCTTTTGTTTTTGAACTTTAAGCACTTGAACTCACTAACTTTTTAGTTGACACAAATTGTTTTGAGCATGTTTCAGGTAACCCTTGATGAAGCTTGGATTTTAATGGAAACTTTATGGATGGCTTAGTACCGTGACTACCAATGGCATTACTCGATTTAAAAAAAAAACTTTATTAGACATTCGGTTTTGTTGTGTAATAAATTTGGAGAATTTACAATGGGTGTGGATTTGATGTTTGGGCAAGACATTCATAGCCCGGATTTGTTGTTTTAATGTAATACCATGTGATATCTCTCCTTGTGTGCTCTTGAGTGGTTAGTTTCCGCTGCCATGTATTTTGCTAGTCTGCGACGTCCCACCCTCCTTAGGCCCGGGGTGTGATAGAGTGACCAATAAAATGATAAAGCAAATCGATTTGAGGGCGGTCAAAGAAATTGTTGTTTGGTAGTTTTATTTTCAATTCAATAATGATTAAAAATGGGTATTTTTTCCAGTCGAATTTCACATGTGAAATTCTAAAAATTAATTTTAAATTCATTTTTTAATGAAGTCACATTCGATTTCAGGGAGGCTCTGCCCCTTGAACCCCACCCCTTGGACCCTGCTACAAGGGGCGCTACCCCCAGACCCCCGCCAAGGGGGCGTTGCCCCCTTGGAACCTGCATTGGTTAGTCGCCCCTAGGTAGGTTTTCAATCGAACATCATAATAAACTAAACCAAGTGCGCACTCCGTATCTCCTGACTTGTTTGATGGATATTATAATCATTTGGTCATTAGTCAATCATTACTCTAATATCTAACATTCATCCCCATATTAGTGTAATTTTTGATTAACTAAAACAAATTCACACAAACTACAAACTTATTCACAAATGAAAATTCGTGATAATTGACTTTCACCTTAGTATATTATACATTCCAAATATTCAAATATTATGGTATCACTATGGCTTGAACCCTTGCTATTGTTAGTGAATACATGAAGATAATATACACAAAAGTTTATATACTTATATATTCTTACTCGACACTATATTTTACTAGCCTTGTGTTCTTATCCTTCATAAGCATATCAAAGCCAAGTTAAAGCTTCTTGAAGCAGCTAAACTTCATACTCATATAGATAGATTTTTTCATTTTGCACATGCATATGCAATTTCTCAAAAGAACTATTAAGAAGTTTGACTTCAACCTCCTCAACTTGTAGGTCTGAACACAAACCTTGGGATGTTGTTACTAATGTGTTTCAATCTGTAGATGTTGACCTTTTCATATTGAATTCAGCATCTTGTGTTATACTAGATGTGTTGGGTTCAACAATAGATAAACTGAAGCTTTCCAAAACACAATCAAAGCCAACTGAAGATCTCATTGTACAAGTTCAGAGACCAAGTTGATAAACAGAACAAAACAAACACAAGACAAAGTCAACAAGACAGTCAACATCAAGACCACAAGAAAAGTCAAAATTAAGTCGTGATGTAAAAACATTATAAATAGAACCACTAGTGCTACTTTGTAATGGGTGGTTATTGCAAAGTGTGTGAGTGGCTAGTAGTTCTTAAGTGTGTGTTTTTCATGGTGTAAATTACCACCCAAGGAGAAATTCTCTCCTTTGGGTGGGTTTGATGTTCATCCATCTTTGTATATGTTTCTTCATTGTAATTTGTTATTCAATATCAATGAAATCATAACATTATACATTACACGCACATCCTTGTTCTTTGATTCACACACTTCCACCCATCTTTAATTTTGAATTCTCAGATCTGAAAATGATGAATCCTATGATCCAAGCTCAACGAATCTGAAATTTTTGATTTAGCAAGATAGGAATTGGGTATCTTAACATGAGAAATTTAGGTGGACTTCAATCCCATCCCCAAAGCCGACCTGTGCACAAGATCTCTATTTAACCCTTTGGTAAGATGATCGGTTAAATTATGTTGAGTTTTCACAAACTCCATGAATATCACATCATGCATGATGAGCTCATGAATAATGCCATGTCTAATACCTAAGTATCTAGATTTAACATTACACACTTCACTATAAGCCTTAGCCAAAGTTGCTTCACTATCACATATGATAGATATATGTGATATCGATTTAGGCTACAATGGAATTTCATAAATCAAATTTCTTAGTCATTCAGCTTCTTTACCAGCTGCTGCTAATGCCACAAACTCAGATTCCATTGCTGAGTTAGTAATGTAAGTTTGTTTGTTCGATGCCCAAGAGATAGCACCTCCTCCAACTAGGAATGTCCATCCACTTGTGAAAGATGATCTTCCATATTAGTAATCCAAATTGCATTAGGAGAAGCTTAATCTAAGGGGGAGAACTACAGTGAACTGTGTCAGAACATCAGTTGATCTAGAAGACATGTGACAGAGAAGATCTTCAAAATTAGAGTTTGGCATATCAGTTTAGGGGGAGTATTGTTGAGTTCAACAATAGATAAACTGAAGCTTTCCAAAACACAATCAAAGCCAACTAAAGATCTCATTGTACAAGTTTAGAGACCAAGTTGATAAACAGAACAAAACAAACACAAGACAAAGTCAACAAGACAAAGTCAACATCAAGACCACAAGAAAAGTCAAAATTAGGTCATGATGTAAAAACATTATAAATAGAACCACTAGTGCTACTTTGTAATATGTGGTTATTGCAAAGTGTGTGAGTGGCTAGTAGTTCTTATGTGTGTGTATTTCATGGTGTAAATCACCACCCAAGGAGAAATTCTCTCCTTTGGGTGGGTTTGATGTTCATCCATCTTTGTATATGTTTCTTCATTGTAATTTGTTATTCAATATCAATGAAATCATAACATTATACATTACACACACATCCTTGTTCTTTGATTCACACACTTCCACCCATCTTTAATTTTGAATTCTCAGATCTGAAAATAATGAATCCTAAGATCCAAGTTCATTGAATCTGAAATTTTGATTTAGCAAATTGGTATCAGAGCTGTTGGTTGCTGGGTTCATGTATGTTTCAGATCTGTTTCATCTTTAAAGATGTTTACAACAAATAATAAAATCATAGAAAACTGAAGAACAAGCATCTGTTCATCAAACCATCATCTGTTCATCAACAAAATACACAGAACATCAACAAATATGTTCAAAATGGGTTCGAATTGAAGATGATAAAGCATTCAACAGAAGACATTCGGTTCAACCATTCGAACAAGAAAATCAAATCGAGCAGAATCCTTTCAAATCAAAACTTCAAAAAGGAAAATTTGGTCGATACTACTGCCGATCCAAAATAACCATCATGTAAATCGAGCCAATTACTTGATTTCGAGTCAATTACATGATTTCGAGAGAACAACATGTATTTGAGAAGAACATTCAGATCTCGAACAGGTTGATTCAAAATACAAAGATCTCGAACTGGTGGTTAATCAATGGGTTGTTGAATCAAATCCAACCACAAATCAGAGACCACCAGTGTACAATTAACATGATTTCGAGGCTAACTACAAAGATCTCGAACAGAAATGATTTGGATTGGACTTAAAATCGATACTCAGATCAATGAACAGGGAAAAAAATGCGGCTGTGATTCAATGTGGATGAGTTCCAGCTAACAAAACAAATGCGGTTGATTTGTGGTTTAATGCGGATGAATTCCTGTGTTGAAAAAACAAATGCAGCTGACTTGTGCCCCAATACGGCTGAGTTAAAAAATTCACAAAGAAATGAGGCTGTTATGTGCTTCAATGCGGATGAGATTTCAACAAATGTTATTGAACAAACAAATGCTAATGTTAACTTAAAAAAATGCGGCTGTTTAAAGGACCAAATGCGGATGAGAGTTGCACTAACGCAGATAGTGCAAATCGAATGCTGATGTTAAGTTAACAAATGCGGCTATTGACTTAACAAATGCGATGTTGAATTAACAAATACGGCTGTTGAACTAACAAATGCGCCTGTTGACTTAATAAATGCGGCTGTTGACTTAACAAATGCGGCTGTTGAATTAACAAATGGAGATAAAGTTGTGTTGAAATGCGGATGTTAAGGCAATTAATGCTTATGCTGATTCAACTAATGCGGATGTTACAAGAACTAATGCTTATGTTGATTCAACTAAAGCGGATGTTATAAGGCAGCCAAATACAGCTGTTATGTGGATGTAAGGCTACCAAATGCGGATGTATACACATCTAAGGTGGATGTTATATCCAAATTTCAGCCTTTGTTTTAAATGATGCTGATGACATCAACAAAATGCACAACATCAACACCAACATCAACATCAACACCAACATCAACATCAACATCAACAAAATCAACACCAACATCAATATCAACAACATCAACACCAACATCAACATCAACAACATCAACATCAACAATAACATCAACAACAAGAAATGCAAGAAAGATGATGAACAGATGATTACAACAAACAAGAAAACAAGGAACATGATGAATACGGATGATTGCAACCAACAGGCACATCCATTTTCACAGTCAACAGAAAAATGAAGAAGTTAACCTTGGTCACATAATCACTGATCCAATCAAGGATTTGTACAACTGTTAGAAACTCTTTCTGAAGTACTTGGAACCATCCATTATCAAGTTAATTCAGAGATTCAAAAGTTGAAGTGTCTTCAAGACTGACCTATGTTCCTGATGCTATTTATTAAAGTTCAAAGCCTCATCATATGCCTAATACATTCTAATCCTTTGAGTGTGATATGAACAAACAGTAATCCAAAAGTGATACACCTCTTATCCAATACGTTAAGTATTCTCAAAGAGATTCTATCCTTTATCAGAAATACATTAGGAGAAGCTTAATCTAAAGGGGAGAACTACAGTAAACTGTGTCAGAACATCAGTTGATTAAGAAGACATGTGACAGAGAAGATCTTCAAAATTAGAGTTTGGCAAGCATCAGTTTAGGGGGAGTATTGTTGAGTTCAACAATAGATAAACTAAAGCTTTCCAAAACACAATCAAAGCCAACTAAAGATCTTATTATTCAAGTTTAGAGACCAAGTTGATAAACAGAACAAAACAATCACAAGACAAAGTCAACAAGACAAAGTCAACATCAAGACCACAAGAAAAGTCAAAATTAGGTCATGATGTAAAAACATTATAAATAGAACCACTAGTGCTACTTTGTAATATGTGGTTATTGCAAAGTGTGTGAGTGGCTAGTAGTTCTTATGTGTGTGTATTTCATGGTGTAAATCACCACCCAAGGAGAAATTCTCTCCTTTGGGTGGGTTTGATGTTCATCCATCTTTGTATATGTTTCTTCATTGTAATTTGTTATTCAATATCAATGAAATCATAACATTATACATTACACGCACATCCTTGTTCTTTGATTCACACACTTCCACCCATCTTTAATTTTGAATTCTCAGATCTGAAAATGATGAATCCTATGATCCAAGCTCAACGAATCTAAAATTTTTGATTTAGAAAGATAGGAATTGGGTATCTTAACATTAGAAATTTAGGTGGACTTCAATCCCATCCCCAAAGCCGACCTGTGCACAAGATCTCTATTTAACCCTTTGGTAAGATGATCGGTTAAATTATGTTGAGTTTTCTCAAACTCTATGAATATCACATCATGCATGATGAGCTCATGAATAATGCCATGTCTAATACCTAAGTATCTAGATTTAACATTATACACTTCACTATAAGCCTTAGCCAAAGTTGCTTCACTATCACATATGATAGATATATGTGATATCGATTTAGGCTACAATGGAATTTCATAAATCAAATTTCTTAGCCATTCAGCTTCTTTACTAGCTGCTGCTAATGCCACAAACTCAGATTCCATTACTGAGTTAGTAATGTAAGTTTGTTTGTTCGATGCCCAAGAGATAGCACCTCCTCCAAGTAGGAATGTCCATCCACTTGTGAAAGATGATCTTCCATATTAGTAATCCAAATTGCATATGAATAACCTTTAATAACAGAAGAAAATCCATAATAGGTTAAACAATAGATTGTTCCTTTCAAGTACTTAAATATTCAATTAATATCTTGCCAGTGATGTGATTAGGATTACTAGTAAATCTACTAAGCTTTCCAATAGCATAGGCTATATTAGGCCTAGTGCTAATCATCGCATATATAAGACTTCCAAAAGCTTTTGAGTATTCAAGTTGCAATACTGCAATACCTTTATTAGGTAGAAGCTTGAGATTAGGATCTATAGAAGTGCTTACAGGAGAACAATCTTTGAAATTAAATTTTTTCAAAATCTTCTCAATATAATAAGATTGAGAAATTTAAATACCATTGTTTCCATGTTTAATCTTTATACCAAAGATCACTTCAGCCTCCCCCATGTATTTGATAACAAACTTAGATGACAAGAATTCCTTAGTTTTATCAACTTGACTCTGGTCAGTACCAAAGATTAACATGTCATCTACATATAAGCAAATTATAACTCCTTTACCAAAGTATCAAACTTACTATAAACATACTTGTCTGCTTGGTTTAACACAAAACCATTAGACATAACAATATCATCAAAGTTTTGATGCCATTGTTTTGGTGCTTGCTTCAGACCATATAAAAATTTTATCAGCTTACAAAATTTATTCCTATTACCATGCATAACAAATCTTTTAGGTTGTGTTATGTAAATCTCCTCGTCCAAATCACCATTTAAAAATGCAGTTTTCATATCCATTTGGTGAATCATAAGATAGTGTATAGCTGCAAGTCCTAATAACAATCTATAGTAGAAATCGTAGTAACAGAAGCATAAGTATCAAAGAAATCAATATCTTATTTTTGTCTAAAGCCTTGGATAATTAATCTATCTTTAAACTTATATATGCTACCATCCACCTTTATTTTCTTTTTAAAGATCCATTTACACCCCAATGGTTTACATCCAAGTGGTAAATCAACCAACTTCCTAGTATTATTTTGCATAATGGAATCCATCTCATCTTGGATTGCTTCTTTCCAAAATGCGATATGTTTAAAAGCCATAGCTTCATTATAAGTCCTTGGATCCTCCTTAATATTGATATTGAGATTCAATATCATTCCTTGATCCTTCAACTAAATAAACTTGAAAATCATCACCAAAAGACTTAGCTTTTCTTGCTCTTATACTTTTTCTGGGTTTAGTACTAGTGGAAGGTACATCTCGGTATTAACCGAATTACTACCAAATGTGTTATCAGCTTGAGAAACCTTCAAAGGATGAGTCGCATCCTCTGGTCTAGGTATAGAAGTAAATCTTTCTTTATCAAAGATTGCATCTCTTGACTCTATAACTGAGTTTACAAATATATAATCATTAGGTTCTAAGACATGAAACCTATAAGTTTTGGAATGTTGTGCATATCCAATAAAGTGTAAAGCCCCATTCCCGGAACGCTTACAGTTGGACATTCATAGCATAAAACATTTTAAAGACATCATGTTGCAATTGTATATAAACTTTTTATTAATAATTAAAACTCGTGTCGAGTATCATATCATTCCATTTACACATCAAAAATTTTATCAATACAATTACATTCCTAAAAGTATAGATGCCATACTTGAACTATCCTAGTAGCTCCCACGTCCATGCCTGAATCTCCTCAGCATCATCGATTACCTGCCTACTATTATGCATACAAAAGTCAGCGATGCTGAGTGAGTTCTAGTTTAATAATAAAATACTTTTTCATACATTTCAAACCTTTACATTTAGTGCGTGATCATTAATCATTACATACATATCATCATATTCATTTATTATCATTCGTTTCATTCATTTCATACATTTTGAACTTTTATTATTATCTTTCACTCTCATCTAGACCAATGTCCTATGCTATACCCCGAACATTGTGCACGAAACTGGTACTGGGCCAAAGTCTATAGAAAGACCCTTAACATTATGCACGAAGCTGATTCTAGTATCGGGGCAAGCGACAAGGGTCCCGTTTCGTATGTATTAGTCAATCATAAAGATTGACCCTCGTGTCCATCCTTATGGGTTAGCTAAACCCCACACAGTTGAGCTAACAACCCAATGGCTGTGAACCTCCATTCATTTGCTTGCAAGACTTTCATTCATTCATTGGGTTTCACTTCCATTAACATTAACTTTCACTTCATTACATAATACTTATTCTTAATTAGTATATATCACACCAAGTAAGAAACATCATGAAAACCCCATTTTTTTATTTAGAACAAATTCACCTATAGTCCATACATTCACATTCTCATCAAATGAATAACAAACAATAATATCCAACCCTCCACGGGATAGCGGGGGTTTGGGGGCGGCAACCCCTGGCAGCGGGGTTCTAGGGGCAGCAGTCCCAAGTGGGGTCCAAGGGGCAATGCCCCTGTTAAAACCTCTTGAGATCGTTGCCATAAAAACGTATATTTAGTATGCATAACAGCCCCAAACATAGAAAAACTTGTAAATAAGGGGATCTAGAACTCACCTGGTCTTCGCAAATAACTTCATCTAAAGTAGGCTCGTGATACATAGTCTACATATAAGTTGACATGCAAACAGATCATTTTCTACACAGTTTTGCACGCAGTTTCGCTGCCAATTTCGCTGACAGTTTCGCTGCCAGTTTCGCATACCAGTTGTTGGGTCTAAAAAATAGTCTAATATTATCAATGCAGTCAAAGTAAACAAAAGTCAATGTAAAAGTCAAGACGACATGTTCGGAATGAAGATTAGTAGTGAGTCGTTGAAGATACAAAGAACACGGGTCTTAGAGTTAATATATATTTAATCTTTATTTGTCTAGTTTGTGTCTTTATTGTAATTTCATAATTGTCATGTTTTAATCATTGTCTAGGGGGTTAAATGTCATTAAGTCTAATTATCATTAGACTATATATAGCTAGAGTTATTAGAGTGTTGTTAAGCATGGAAGAGCCATTGATTGAGGGTCTTTTCACATTTGTAATATCTTTAGCAATCAATTCAGATCAAACAAGTGTTTATTGAGTGTTCTTAAGGTGTTCATCATTGTTCGTCAATATTTTATTGTGTTTGATCTATATTTTACACAAATATCATTGATATTTGTGTTTTCAGTAGGATTTGCTTCTGTTTATTAATCAATTGCACTGTTATATCGATCGAGAGGACCAACAATTTGGTATTAGAGCTTTTGTGCTCTTGATTGATTGAGTTTTTGGGTATTTTTCAACAATTTACTGTTACATTCATATTCGATTTGATTTGCGTGTTTTGGACATGGAAATTGATTGAGGATTGCTCGATTTTGGTGTGGAAAGCTTTAGAAATCATCAGATCTAAAATTCATTGAGATTTGGATGAATTTCAGTTGATTTCGTGCTAAAAAAGCTGTCCAGATACGTCGGGCGAATTTACAGATCGTCCAGCGAAACTACATCATCATTTAGCGAAACTACACAGTTTCGTCGGGCGAAACTAGGGATCATTCAGCGAAATTACACAGTTCTTGGTTCTGGATCTGATTTCTTTGTCCTAGCGAATATACATGCGTTGAACGAAAGTTCAGTGTGTTTGTGTGCCAAACCCAGTGAAATTGCTATCAAATTGATCTCTGAACGAAAGTTCAACAAGTTTCGGGCGAAACAATCCAGCGAAACTAGCTTCTGTGTGCTATTGCTGGGTGAAACTGTTGTCGAAATTACCAGCAAAATTAGAAGAGAAACTTCTAGCGAATTTGCCAGCGAAATTATTGAAAGTTCAGCGAAATCAGCCTCTAATCATTTCATCAATAAAAAAAAAAAAGCTGACCTGGCAGCTTGACCCCAGTTGCTTAGAAACCATTTAGTTGACATTAAAAGTATTTTAATCCAGGGGGAGAATATTATTCATCAATTTTTTTTGGAAAAATATTTTTAGTTTTGGGTGTTAAAGTGAATTTTAATATTGTTAAATGAAAATGTCATTGTCTGCCGATTTCGAATCAGACAAAGCCAAAATGGCACAAAATCGGTTTGATTCTTTTGCAGCCATGAAAGATGAAAAGATATCTGATTTTGTTGATCGATTTTTGATGGTGGCAAACAACCTTAAGAAGTACGATGATCAGTTGGGGAACCATGAGCAAGTCACAAAACTTCTGGACTCTCTTCCCTCGCAGTGGAGTCCACAAGTTAGATTGTTAAAGCAGGAAAGAAATTTTGCTGACTACAAACTCATGGAAGTTATCAACAAGTTGAAGTCATTTGATTTGGATTTGAAAAGATCAAAGAGACTGAAAAAGAAGCGAATAATGCATTGATGGCTGATACGGTAAATAGTGATGAGATTCTATTAAGGATTGTGATCCTTTCAAAGAACTCAGGTGTGATACTCAAGGTGAGAGTTTTGGTGATGTTGGTGATTGTACAAGTCGGAGTAAAGTTCAGGATGAAGGAAAGCAAGAGGAAGGTGAAGCTGAGGAAGCTAAGAAGAGAGCTGCTGAGGAGGAAGAGTACAAAAAGAACACTCCTGTCTGTCAATGTGAAAAAGCCCTAGCTGTTGAAAAGATAGTTATAGGACTCCCCTATGAGATAGTTCAAGGCATGTGTTCTCCTCCTTGTAAAATTCGTTTATTCGGGGTTTATAAAGCTAACAGATTATTGTTAGAAAATGAAAAAGAATTAAAACAAATAAACAAAGAACTTAAAATCAATGAGTTCAAATATTTTATTAAACTAAGAGAAGCTTTAAAAGAAAATGATCTTTTAAAAAGAAATCTTTTAGAAAAGAATGTCGAGATTAATGTTTTGAGCGAACGACTCACATTAGCAGAATTTGAGACTAGCAAGCTTAACTAAACTTGATAAATGGATGATATCAGGGATGAAATAGGAAGAACTATTCTCTAAGCAAAGGGGAGCTAGAATCAAAACGGGTGTGGGATGTGGTGAAACTTCATATGTTTATCCTCCTCCTAGCACTTACTGTTACTCTCCTATGCCTCAACCTCATCCATCTAATGATTTAATTGAAGCTGCAGATGCTAAAAGTTTACATGCAGGTTTAAGCAGCATTAATCACAAAGAGGTTCGAGATGAATATGATTTTCCTGCAGGTTTGGGGCTCATCAAGCAAGGATCTGATCTGCGAAATGATATTTCCAACTCTGATGCTTCAAAACCAGTATCAGTTGTTTCACGTAACTTCTTTAACAAATTCAAAACAGGTAACATCCCTTCTTTTGTTCCTGTCAAGTTTGCCAAAGAAGGAACAACTGTAGAATCGTCAAGCAATCAGAACTAAACAACACAAACCGACACAACTGTAGAGTTATTAGAGTGTTGTTAAGCTTAGAAGAGCCATTGATTGAGGGTCTTTTCACATTTGTAATATCTTTAGCAATCAATTCAGATCAAACAAGGGTTTATTGAGTGTTCTTAAGGTGTTCATCATTATTCGTCAATATTTTATTATGTTTGATCTATATTTTACACAAATATCATTGATATTTGTGTTTTCAGTGGGATTTGTTTGTGTTTATTAATCAATTGCACTGTTATATCGATCGAGAGGACCAACAGCAGTTTCACCCAACTTTTGTTGGAATTCCATGGCTACGAAAGTACCAGCGAAACTATCCACAATTTAGCTGGAAAAACTGTTAGTTTCGCTAGACGAACTCACAGTTTCGTTGGACGCATAAAAATGACGTTCCAGCTTGTTTTTAACCCAAAACTTCATCCTTTTACATCTAAATCCTTTTTTTTCATCCAGGAACTTATATCTAAGCTTTTTACATGATTTCATCCATAAAAACATGACTTTTGTATGATTTTTGCCACTTTTCAAAACCCTAGAATCCGAGTATGATCTAAAGAGATGTTTGGGTGATGATTCTTACATGGATTCTTGCTCTTTTCTTGTTGTTTGATATCCAAAAATGTAGATCTTCAATCTTTTGATTAATAAAGCCTTAAATCTTCACTTTTCTCCACTTTCTCTCTCTACACTCTCTCTCTAGAAAGTTGGTTGTTTGAGTTGCAAATGAGGATGAATATGGCTGATTTGTGTTTATATACCAGGTGTTCACGGGACCTTAAACTCGTCTAACACATAACTCGTAAGGTTAATTTGGTCCATAATCCATTTTTCCTCTTATTTATGTTAATCAACACCTAACTAAGCCCATTATTATTAATTGGCTCGTCTCGACTTTTTCCGGACGTTACATAAAGATGCAATCTTTATCTTTTTCATACAAAGTTTTCGTTTTAGGTTCGGTAAGCCTCATAATAGCTCTCAATCCCCAAACTCTAAGATAATTCAAGTTTGGTGGCTTTTTGTACCAAAGTTCATATGGGGTAGTCTTATTTCTTTTATTTGGAATCCTACTCAATAGATAACTGGCTGTTAACAAACGCCTCACCCCAAAATCCTTCACTTAAACCCGAATAGGACAACATAGAATTATCCATTTCTTTCAAAGTCCTATTCTTTCTTTCTGCTACACCATATTGTTGTGATGTATAAAGGAACTATAGTTTGATGTATTATACTAGTGGAATGGAAATACACTGGGTCATAATACTCACCTGCTCTATCAATATGAAGAGTTTTAATCAATCCATTTTGATGAAGCTCTACCTCTTGTTTATAAATTTTAAATTTATCAAGAGCTTCATCCTTAGCATGTAATAAATAAACATAACAATATTTAGAGGCATCATCAATAAATATAATAACGTACTTTTTATTACCTAACGATAGTGTTGCATGCAAGTCTCATAAATCACTATGTATAAGATCTAAAACTTTACTTTCCCTATTAACATCTTTATAAGATTGTCTAGTTATCTTAGTCAATATACATGTCTTGCATTTTTATTGTTCATGTTAAAAGCAGGGATTAAACTCATTTTTAGACATATCTTTTAACCTTTTATAATGAACATGTCCTAGTCCAGCATGCCATAATCCTGATTTGTTCATATTATTACTAGAACTAGTGGAAGCCATACAAACAGATTCATTATAAAAAAGTATCCAAATTCAACATAAACATACTATTACATAGATAACCAAATCCAACATAAGTACCATGTCTTGACAAGATATATTTGTTACTTTCCAACACTTGCTTGTAACCACAATTATTTAAGACAATGCCAGACAATAGATTCTTTCGAATCCCGGGTACATACAACACTTTATTTAATAATAAACATTTTCCAGAAGTAAACACAAGCTTCACATTTCCTAGTCTCTTGATTGGTTCTGTTGTAACATTGCCCATCTTTAGTAATGATCCATTTTTAATTGGTTGAAAGTCCTTGAACCAAACAAGATCTTTGCACACATGACTAGTTGCTCCCTAATCAACCCACCAAGCAACATCATCATCCTGCACATAAAATGATTCAGAAATTACTGATATATAATTCTCACCTGAATTATAATTTGGAGCTAAAATCTAACCTTGTTGCTTTCCTAGATCCTTAGATCCATTTGGACAAGCATCATTCTTGCCTTTACCAACTCGACAATCCTTTTTGAAATGATCAGGTATGCCACTCTTCTAACATGCTAACTTTAGCTTTTTGTTGGGGCCTTTGTTGTTGTTATTATATTTAAACTTTCGTTTGCCTCTAAACTTGTTGGCATTCCTTGATGATTCATCTTCTTCCACCATGTTCACTTGTGAAGGTTCAGCCATATTTTGTCTTAATTTTGTCACTCTCTTGAGCTCTTAAAGACTCTTTAATTCTGAAGTGATTACGAAGTTGGACTAGACTCAATTCTTCCTTCATATGTTTCAAAGTATGTTTGAAGTCTTTCCAAGAAGGAGGCAATTTGTCAATGATACTAGAAATCAAGATCTATTCATCCATCTTCGTATCATGTTGAACAAACTGTCCTAGAATCCCTAACAGTTCATTAATTGTTCCATGATAGTCTTCGAATCCACTATCTTGTAATTTATTAAATTACTAACCAGAAATTTCTTACTAAAAGAATCTTCTTTCATATATTTGGATTCAAGGGAGCCCCACAGTTCTTTTTGCAGATTTAACATTTTGATATATATCAAATAGGGAATTAGACATACCATTTAAGATGTGACAACGATAGATGTAGTTATCACTCTCCCACTTGCATCACCTCCTTGTCTGTTCTAAAGTATTGTTTTCCATCAATTCTGGCATGGGGGTACTCAGAATGCATCTTCTTCTGCCATCTTTAAAAGTCTTGTCCTTCAAACTTGTCTAGTTTCGCAAACTTGCTTGTCATGTCTTTCATAGAAACTCCATCCGTCATCTTCAATAGTAGATAATTTCGATCTTTGTAGAAAACTTGAAATCAAACTTGGATAATCTGATAGTCGTGAAGATCACTTTCAGATTGAAATTATTTAGTGGTTCACCCAAATAAATCAATCGAATATAACTCAGATGATCAAGAACTATGTAAGAGTAATACTTAGAAGCTGATGCAACCAAAGTTCTCTCAGCATGCACAACTGAAGTACAAAGGAAGTTACTTCAGAAAATTTGATACAACTTAATGAAATTCACTAAGTATCAAATTTTCCGAAGCCAAAATACCATTTCTTCTGAAGCCAAAGATGAAGTCTTCCGAAGCTTCAAGACAAAGTCTTCCGAAGCCAAGAGACTGATTTCTTCTGAAGACATAGAAGACATGACTTCTTTGACATGTTTTTGATAAAAGCTGAACTACTTTCCGTTGTCATCTCTGAAGACTCACCAACTTATACAAGTTGGTGAAATGTCCATACTTTTGTCAACTATAGATTAAGGTCATAGAGTTTATAACTTTCTACCTTTATACTTTTATCCTTCTTGTAATAGATAAGGATGTGAGCTATGGCATGTCATAGTCACTAGTCAAAAGGCAATCAACCTTTTGACTTTACATTGATCTTGTTGTCTAGATTAGTGTTCCAGCTGGCCTTCAAAGTATGGCCGGATGTAGGATGTAATATAAAGTATCTCAGGTACCAGTACTTACGACTAAGCTTTGTAACATTTGTAAAACACTTGAGAGAAATATACATCATTCTTGAAAACCATCTACATGTGTTCTTATTGTGTTCTTTACTTGTGTTCATTGTTTCACTTAGCCGGTTCCCTATTTGATCTGTTAAGTGTTCTAGTCTCTCCAACTTGTGAAACTTTTCCATTGCTCCTATTCGCTGGTCCTTTAATTGGTATTAGAGCTTTTTAGGCTCTTATTTGTAAGATCTCACCATTTTAAATTCCTTCAGTTTCACAAAACACTTACCAGCTTAAATGGCAGCTCTCACAAAGGCTGATATGGAAATCAGTACCATGACAAAATCTCCACTGATCACTACTGATGACTTTGATACTTAAGACAGCAGGATATGGAGATCTATTGTCTTGGGACCTCACACCCCAAGCACCTCTTCAGCCACTGTTGGAGGTGGAATGATTCCGAAAGAAGTGGCCGACTACTCTGAGGAAGATTGGAAGAAGATTAACATATATCAAAAGGCCATCACCGCTCTCCAAACTGCTCTTCCAAACTCTATATATAGAGGCTTCAAGAAGTGCAAAACTGCTAAGCAGCTCTAGGATGCACTAAAGCTCATGTATAAGGGGTCTGATAAAGCTAAAGAAAACAAGAAGGACCTCATAAAACAGTAGTTTGAGAACTTCACCTACAAATTAGGTTAAACTATGACTCAAAAATACTTTAGGTATGTTGATATTGTAGATACTCTGATGGATGTTGGAGTTAAGTTTGAGAATAGGGATATTTTGAGGAAGTTCATGTTCTCTCTTCCCAGACAATGAACTCACTACTATGTGGCCATTAAGAAAACTGAAAACCTCTCTACCCTTACTCTCACAGAGCTGTATGGTATCCTTAGTGGCTACTAGATGGAGATGAACATGTAGAATCCAACAAGCACCTCTTCCAGCAATCAACAGAGTTTAGCCCTCCATGTGGTTGAAAGAGATAGTAGAGAACCATAGCATCATCTTATCTGCTACCCAGACAACTCATAAAAGGGCCATTTCATCACCATCCCTGAGACACCAAGGGAGAGCTACATCCAAGGAAGCCCATTCCAAGAGACAAGCTCATCTCAAGCCTTTGTGTCTGCTAATGAAAGTTGTGGCACCTTTCTCTTCACTCTTGAAAACTTGGATTGTATCCATCCAGATGACCTGGAATATATGGAGATAGTCCAGCAAATAGATCTTCTCACTCATAGAGCCAAGAAGTTCTACAAGAGAATCGGAATTAAGTATCCCAGCAATGTAACAAGTGGAAAGTTTGGACTAGATAAAAGCAAAATGAAGTGTTAGAACTGTAACTAGATGGGACACTTTTCTAGGGAGTGCAAGGCACCAAAGACTAATGGTGGCCAAGCACAATCCAGGCCAAACTACACAGAGGCTGCTCCAAAATCTGAGAAGCTAAGCCAACAAAAACAATAAGCTATTGTTTCTATTAAAGAGGGAGGATTTGACTTGAGCTTTCAGGTAGAGGATGTTTCTCCCAACCAAGCACTGATGGCGGACTATGAAGAAGCCAAGGTATTAGAACATATCTATACACCTGAATGCATTGCTAAAGTAAACATGTATAGGTCCTATAACCTGGAAATGAGATCTGAACTTAAGTCTTTGAATATTTTAAAAGCTGATTTCAAAAGAGCTGAAAATGACTATAAACTTGAAATAGAAGATTTAGAGAAAACAATTTCAAATCTTAAGCATGAGCACACAAATTACAAGACTCAAATCAAATATATCATTACCAAGTTTACTGAATGACAGGCTGAGCTTATGATTATTAGTAAAGTTGGGGTAGAAAAGTGTGTTCTTGAAGAGGAAACCTTCAAGAACTTCATATCCTTATCCATGCATGCAAAGATTATTAATTAGAACAGGCAGGGTTTGGGTTCAAGTGAGATAGCTCCTCCACACACATTACCATCTGTAAGATCTCCAAGGTGTGGAACTAGTCAAGATGAGATGCCCCTCACTGACCCTATCTAAGAAGAGGATGAAGATGAAGAGAAGATAGTGAAGGATGAATCTATACTGAGTGAGGAGAATCATCCTAATAAGGGTCACTATCCTCCTGGAGAGAAGAAAGAACCAAGGATGGCCAAGTCATCTAGGAAGAATTTGATCAGGGCAGCCAAAAAAAATCAAAGAAAGCCAAAGAGATCAAAGCCACGTTCAACTCCATGTAAAAACAAGTCTTTATATCTTTTGGATTTGAAGTGGTTAAGACCGAAGACTCAACTATGCACTCTAGTACCAGGGGTCCTAGTTCAAGTTCAAACCATCTTGGTCAAAAAAAGAAGGTTGATCAAATGTGCACCACTGTTGCACAGCCTGAATCATCCAGTTCCAAGAGCAAGCCTCCCCTTCAGAAGCCTACTACATCATCTATGATAAAAAAAGGAAGTGGAAAGAGATCAAGCTAAACCTTCTCCTCAGAAGAAGACCCTTAAAAGTATGCCAGTTAAATGCATCATATGTGGTGTTGCTACTCATTTTGCTAAGGATTGCATCTACAATCCTAAGAGTACCATCCACATGAACAAGAAGAATACTTTTGAGAGGAAGAAGAAGAAAATAGAATCAGAAGGAAAATCACTTTCCTTTCAAAGCTACAAGGTGAACAAGAAGAAGATAGGTGGAAAATTGCATTCGGAAGAAAATTTGGTCTCGAAAGAAAGGAATGCTTCCGAAGCACTGAAGTCTGCTGTAGTGGATGCTAAAGCTTCCGAATATTCAGTCTCCAAAACTTCCAAAGTTGTCAAAACTTCTGAAGTCTTGAAGGTCAAGTCTAGTCTTCCAAAGATGATATGGAAGATGAAGAAAGACCATGTGACTGAAGTTTCTTTATGAACAACAGCCAAAGATCCTCAAAGCTTGAATATAGGATCAATAACTGTTGAACTATCTTCTGTTCATCTTGATAAGCCCAAAACCAGTAAGGCTTGGGTTTCCAAATATAACTAATCATCTATTTATTATGTGCAGGAATAGCTAAAGACCAAAAGAAATATATGGATCATTGATAGTGGTTGTTCAAGGCACATGACAGGTAATGGATCTTTGCTTCAGAACTTTAAGAAAATTAATTGATGGCCAGTTGCTTTTGGAGGAGAATCATGTGGTTACATCATAGGAAAGGGAAGAGTCATAAATGGTAAGCTTAGCATTAAGAAGTTAAACTATGTTAAAAAGCTTAAATACAATCTCTTTAGTGTATCTCAATTTTATGACTAGAGACATAACATGCTCTTCATCGAGCATGAGTGCATTGTTATCAAGCTTGGGGTGGTCATTCCTCAAGAGCATATCTTGCTTAGAGACCCCGAGATAAGGAACATGTACAAGATGGATTTACAGGAAATATCTTTATCCGGAGAAGTTTCTTGCTTTCTATCTAAAGCCAACAGTGATGAGTCTTTACTCTGGCATAAAAGAATATGCCATGTAAACTTCAAAAACATGAATAAACTGATTAAGAATGATTTGGTAACTGGAGTGCCAAAGAAAGAGCTTACAAATGATGATCATTGTGTTGCATGTCTAAAAGGGAAGCAACATAAAGTGTCTCACAAGCCAAATGAAAAGAACTCCATCACTTCTCCCCTACACTTATTACATATGGATCTCTTTGGCCCCACTAGTGTAATGAGTTTAGGAAGAACTTTATATTGCCTAGTGATCACAGATGACTTCACAAGATATACTTGGGTTTTCTTTCTTAGAATTAAGGATGAGACCCCTGAAATCTTGAAAAACTTCATTCTGAAAATTAAGAATCAATATGATCATAAGGTCAGGATCATAAGATATGATCAAGGAATTGAATTTACAAATCCTTGATACATTTTGTGATGAAAAGGGTATTACAAGACAATATAGTGCTCCCAGGACTCCTTAGCAATAGGAAAGCAACACAAAGTGTCACACAAGCCAAGGGAAATGAACTCCATCACTACTCCCCTTCACTTATTACACATGGATCTCTTTGGCCCCACAATTGTAATGAATTTAGGGAGAACTTCATACTGTTTTGTGATCGCATATGATTTCATAAGATATACTTGGGTTTCTTTCTTAAAAGTGAGGATAAGACCCCTGAAATCATAAAAACATTTATTCTGAAAGTTGAGAATCAATGTGATCCCAAGGTTAAGATCATAAGATATGATCAAGGAACTGAATTTAAAAACCAAATACATGATTTATTTTGTGATGAAAAGGGTATTTCAAGATAATATAGTGCTCCTAGAACTCCTCAACAAAATGATGTTGTTGGAAGAAGAAATATGACACTTATTGAGGCTGCAAGAACCATGCTCTCTGACTCTAAACTGGCTATCATTTTATAGAGTATACAATCTCAGGTCTAGAGTAGTAGAAGAGTCAGCCAGTGTAACCTTCAATGAACACACTCCAAGTGTGAAAGATTCTTATGATTGGCTATTTGATCTTGATTTAGTTACCAACTATTTTAACAAATCTTGTAAAGATGTTTCAAGATCTACAAGTAACATATCAGTAGGAGATCCTAACCCAAGAATTTAGCTGAGAAGATCAAGTGATAGAATTCCTTCAGATCAAGTGATAGATTTGAATTTTACTAATTTAGATCTGTCAAACCAACTTGCTGTGATTCCTCAACTAAGAATCCACAAGTCTAATCCCACCACAAACATCATTGGAGATGTTGATACTGGGGTGAGAACAAGAGGACAAACACATGACAAAAATGTTTGACTATACTCTTGCTTTTTGTCCCAGATTAAGCCAAAGAAAGTTGATAAAGCTTTGAAAGATTGAAGTTGGGTTGAAGCAATGTAGGAGGTGCTGCTTCAATTCAAGAGACAAAAGGTTTGGAACCTATGCCTTCTTCCTTAAGGGAAGACACTAATAGGTACAAAGTGGGTTTTTAGAAATAAGAAAGACGATAGAGGACTTGTCATTAAGAACAAGGCAAGACTAGTTATTCAAGGGTACACTCAAGAAGAAGGGATTACTACATAGATGTTTTTGCTCCTGTGACAAGACTTGAAGCTGTTAGAATATTCCTTGCTTTTGCTGCATCCAAGGATTTCAAGATCAACCAACTTGATGCCAAGTGTGTATTTTTATATGGAGTGATAGACGAGGAAGTGTATGTCAAGCAACCACCTGGCTTTGCAGACCAAGATCATCCTGATTATGTCTACAAACTTGACAAAGCTCTCTATGGGTTGCATCAAGCTCCAAGGAAGTGGTTTGAGACACTGTCATAATACCTTGTCCAGCATGGCTACAAGAGAGGTACTATTGATAGCACACTCTTCATAACAGGAAAGGGAATGACTTGATGCTGGTTCAAGTTTATGTAAATGACATCATCTTTGGGTCAACTAATCCAAAGCTCTGCAAATACTTTGAGAAGCTAATAAAGAATAGATTTGAAATAAGTGCCATGGGGGAACTCAATTTCTTTCTAGGAATTCAAGTGAAGCAAGTTGACAATGGCATCTTCATAAACCAATCAAAGTATGCGCAAGACATACTAACTAGATTTCATCTGACTGAGTGCAAAGGTTGCTAAGACACCCATAGCAAGAAACCACTCCCTAGGACCTGACATTAAGGGGTAGTGTGTTGATAAATATCTCCACAGGGCTATGATTGGGTCCCTTATGTACCTCACAGCCAACAAGCCTAATATCATGTTTGCCACATGCATATGTGCAAGATATCAAGCCAACCCTAAGATGTCACACCTAGTTGCTATCAAGAGAATTCTTAGTACCTCAAAGGAGCTTCCAAACTGGGACTTTGGTATCCAATGAATTCTGACTTCAATCTGTATGCCTATACAGATAGCGACTATGGTGGCTGCAACATGGCTGCAAAGTCTACATCAAGGCGATGCCAATTCCTTGGTGGAAGGATAGTCTTATAGCAATACGAGAAACAATCCTGTGTGTCTGTAGCAATTGCTAAAGCTGAATACATTGCTGCTGCAAGCTACTGTGCTTAAGTGCTTTGGATTTAGAATGAGATGTTAGACTATGGATTTAACTTCAAGGAGACTCCCATTCACATAGACAACAACAGTGCTATCTCTATCATAGAGAATCATGTGCAGCACTCAAAGGCAAATCATATCAACATCAGGTATCATTTGATAAGAGATAATTTTGAAAAGGGATTGATAAAACTAGTTAAAGTTAACACAAATGAAAAATATGCTGATCTTCATAAAAGCTTTTGATAAACGGAGATTTAAGTATCGTGTATCAGTTATCTATATCATCACTAATATAAGCCATGTTTACCTTGGAAGAAAATTTTTCAATATGATATTCCTTAGAATTTTGAGAGTTAAAGATATATTTTCTTTCAGAAGACATTAAGTTGACTTTGGAAGAAAATTATGTCTTCAAAACCGATGACTACTTACTAAGAAATTTACCTTCTAAAGGAATTCTGATATATCCTTCGAAGCTTAAAAATGCTTCTAAATACTTAGATGTTTGAAGGATAATTTTCTTTTGAAAGCAATTAAATATCAAAAGCTTTATTCATCCTTTGAATAAAACTTCTGAATTTTAATATCTTCTAAAACCAAATATATCAAGGAAGTAAATTACTTTAAGTATTTTTCTTCCAAAGTATTTCTTGTTAAGGTAAGGAATATCTTCTGAAGTCAAATTGGCTTCGGAAGTTTTCTCAAAACTTTGGAAGACAAATTACATTCGAAAGATTTTCTACTTCCAAGATAACTACCTTTTTGGGCACTTTTTCAGATGTGGGACCGACATCCGGATTTCAAAGTTTCTCATTTTGCATTAGCTTTGTCTCGAATCAATCATATAAATATCCTTATAACGGTTCCCCCTCTTACTTTTTTCTTTTTCATCTGCAAAAGTTCTAACCCTAAATTCACCCACAAACCCTCTTTGTTCTTATCTTTCTTCATCCCAAAGCTTTTTGAAATGGCCAATCCTAGTTTTTTAGATGTTTGTCATTTTCTTTCTCAATCAAACTATCTCACCGCACTTACAGTGACCTTCCACTTCATGAAGAACAATTGTTGGACTTTTGGAGGACATGCCAAGAGGTGATCTGGACGGTAAGAAGGCACTGTGTGCATTAGTGCAGGGGAAGACAATGTTCATCACCCCAGCCTCAATAACACTCATCTAAGGCTGGATGATGAAAAAGGCGAGCTTTATTTTCCCAAAATCTGCTATGATTGAATCCTTCAGGAAGATGGGGTATGAAGGGACTTCACAGTTAGAACCTTCAAAAAGGGTAAGGTCTCCTACAAATGGAAGTATCTCCTCCATATTATTCATTCTTTATCTAACAAACATGGAGGATGGGACCAGATTTCTGAGTACTTATCCTACATAGTCCATGGAATGGTTCAATGGGTCAAGTTCAAGTACTCCCAGTTTGTTTATACAAACTTTCTTGCCAACTTGGACTCCTTAGAGTACTACATGTTCCCTAAATATGTCCAGCACATTCTTAACTATGAACTGGGCTTGCAGTTAAGGGGAACAAGTGCTACTCTTAAATTGGGGCAGATGAAGCTCAGCATCTTTAAAATCATGAGAAAGACCACTGTTGGCTTCTTAGGGGTAGAAACAGCCCTGGTCCTAAAAATGTTGGAGCTCATTGCTCAAAGTGACAACTTGACAGCACTAGTCAATGTTGAACCCACACCATCTACATCTGCACCACCCAAACAACCATAAATAACCACTACCTACTCAAGAAAATCCAAACGAACCCTTGCCCAATCTATTCAGATTGAGCCGGCCCCCATAAAATCACCTATGCAGGAGGAAGTGGAAGCAAGAGCTCCCACTTCCCCTGAGGAGCAAACCACTCCTATTACTTCATTAATCAGTGCTAAGTTTTCTCATGCTCAGCCTGATGAGCTCATTGCTCAAGCCTCAAACCTTCACTCTAAGCCTCAAACATTCACTCTAAGTCTCAAAACTCAAGTGATCAGCCTTCAGGGGATGGCTATCATCCCTAGCGTTTCGATCTAAATCAACCTATCCCTGACCTCCAATTCTATGATGATGAGGATATGGGTTTTAGTGAATGCCATGAGTCTCTCTTCTCCTCCCCTACTAAAGAAGAGATAAGTGCTCATGAATCACCCATATCTAGCCCATATCATTCACCCTTAACTGATGTGGACCTCCCTAAACATGTTTAGGAAGTCTATATGGAAGAGGCTCTCACTTTCGCAAGCGATTACATCATTAGGACCTCAACCATGGCAACCCAGGCCCTTGACACTTCTCTTGAAGATATCATGGAGCAGGGGAAATCCAGCAGCCAAGAACCATAAGCTGGTGGTGAGGGAGATGACTTTGGTTATGTCCTCTTACCCCCCCCCCCCATGATTCATTTGATGAAGATGAGGGGAGTCTGCAACTAAAAGTGCAAAAACTATCCAAAACATACACCTATTTAGTTTCAAAGGTAAGTCACCTACATCTCAAGTGGCTACCTTACAAAGTTAGGTCATTGATGAGCAACTTGAGATCACCGATCTCAAGGGCAAGTTAGTTGGGAGACCTGCCAAGCAAATTCAACCAGGTCCATAGGAACCTATGGATTTGGTGGACCTAACCATTAGTTACCCTATGCAAGAGGGTGATGCTACCAAAAATGGGGAGAAAGTCCTTGCTGCAATCACAGAACCTGTGAGTTCTGCCCAGAGTATGGACATATAGGCTTCACCATCCTCACTTGCAGTGTCCATACTCAACAACCTCCTTAGGCCCACATTGATATGGATGCCCTGATTCAAAGGTTATTTGAGGAGGGCATACTAAGGGCTATGTCCCCATCCTACCCTGCTAACAATCTAATAGTAGAATGGAGGTATGATGCTGATAGAAGAGCCCTGGTACTCTCTAGACCTCAGGGGTATCAAGAAGTCTTCAATTTTCAAACCTTGAGATACTATGAGAGCTTTCATCTGGTTGACCTGCCACTTGCCAACCCAAGTCATAACAGGCAAACTGACATGTTAGCTGAGAGGATCCAGCAAAGGGGGCTTGAAGAGTTCAGAAGAAGATCCTAATTATATAGACAAAGGCTAGTAGGCAAAACTATTGGTCAACTGGATAGTGGGGCGGACCCTAAGATTAAGTTTGAAGGGGAAACTTCAATTGAAGGCCCAGCAGTTAAACCTGTGAACCTTAAGACAGGAACTGCTTCAGCACCTAGTTCCCTCAGTGAGGCACCAGCTTGTGAAGGTGTCTCACAGCCTCTCCCTGACCAGAGCTCAAGTGTTACACCAGGTGATGAAGGCCAAAGCTCTTTCCACCCTGAGTAACACATGCCAGTGACTGACAAAGGGAAAAGGAACACGACCTCTAAGGAGATTGTAGAGGAGAAAAGGGAGAGGAAGAGGAAGGCAAGGGGAGAGAGAACTAGTGAGACCTCCAGCTTCATAGAAGCTGCAATCAGGGCTGCCCCCAGGCTAAACACTTAGGAGGATAAGTTAAGGGCAGCCAGATTGAACAATCTAGGGTCTAGAAACTATAAGATAGATGAAATCATCTCTCTTCCCTTAGATGAACTAAATGAACTGGCTAACACTGAAGTGTAAAAAGAGAGGAAGGAAGCTGAGGCTGTAGAGTTGCTTCTCATGATAAAAGAAGAAAGGAAAATAAAAAGACTTTATAAAGCTCCTACCCTCTCTCCAGTTCAAGAAAAACCTAAAGTAGAGACTGTGGCTACTGAACAAGAAACCCAAGTAGGTAGGGAACAAGACAGACAAAACATGATAACCGACTTGAGTGCCACAGGCCTCTATCAGGTAGCAGACCTACTTCCCTTGTCATATGAGTACATAGAATTTGAGTAACTCAAGCATCTTGAGTAAGAAGTATTTAAAGAAAAGAAAGCTGCTAAAAGAAAGATAAGGGAAGAGGCTGCTAAGTCAAGAGCCACCATCCGAGCCAATCATAAGAAGTCTGCTAACAGACTAAAGATGGTGAGCTTTTTGAAGCTGTATGGGTTCTCTGGAAGGAGAATTGGTCCAATGTCTCTATCCACTATGGATGTGTACATTAGAGTGATCAAGCAAATGATTAAGAAGGGTGAGCTGGTAAACTTGCATTCTCCACCAAGTCAGGCTACACCCAAAGCTGAGGTCAAAGTTGAACCCCAAGAGACATTACAGCCTAGACCTAGTGCTGCATCTCAGCCAACTTCATCCTTTGACCCACAGCAGGGTCCTAAAACTTCTCCTTCTAAACTTGTGAAGAAAAGGGACCCAACTGAGAAGGAGAAAGAAGGAACATCTGGTACTCAAGACCAACCTTCTTATATAAAATATAAAAAGAGGAAGAGTATGGCCATAAGGAGGGACAAGAAGAAGAAATCCAAGGCATCCACCTCTGCACCTCAGGATGGGTCAGCACATCCTGAGGGTGATCGAGAAGAGGCTGCTTAACCAACTCTATTTCATGTAGAGCCTCTTGCTGCTAAGAGACCCATATTGTCTTTGATCTTTGCTACTAACCTAGACAGATAGTATGTCACTAGAGATCAAGGGAGTCAAGATATGTACTTCTGGCAAAACATGCTTGACCTTCCTCTACATGATCTTTGAGAGTTAGAGAAATCCTGACCAATGGATAAAGAAGGGAATGGTCTTGATTCTGATGAGGACTGTCAACATATGAAGATTAAGACTCAAAGTTATCCTCGAGTTTTAGTAGCATCAACCTAGGGGGAGTTTGTAAGAGTTATACTTAGAGGCTGATGCAACCAAAGTTCTCTCAGTATGCATAACTAAACAACAAAGGAAGTTACTTTGAAAGATTTGATACAACTCAATGAAATTCACTAAGTATCAAATCATCTGAAGCCAAAAGAACATTTCTTCCAAAGCCAAAGATGAAGTCTTTTGAAGCTTCAATACAAAGTCTTTCGAAGCCAAGAGACTGATTTCTTCCGAAGACTAAGAAGACATGCCTTCTCTGACATGCTTTTGACAAAAGCTAAACTACTTTCCGCTACCATCTCTAAAGACTTGTATAAGTTGGTGAAATATTCATACTTTGTTAACTATAGGTTAAGGTCTTAGAGTTTGTAACTTTCTTCCTTTGTACTTTTATCCTTTTTGTAATAGATAAGGATATGAGCTATGGCATGTCATAGTCACTAGTCAAAAGACAATCAACCTTTTGACTTTACATTAATCTTGTTGTCTAGATTAACGTTCCAGTTGGCCTTCAAAGTAATGCCAGCTATGTAATGCCCCGAATTCTTTTGATGAAGGGAGAAGTTCTCACGCGAGAGGTGGAGTTCTCGCGTGAGTCAGCAAGTTCTCGCGTGGAAGCGATTCTCAACCGAACAGAAGTTCTCATGTGAGAATAGCTACGAGGAGAGAGAGAAACTATAGATAGGCCCATGCACCCAATCTTCTTTACTTCATGCGAAAGTCCTGCTGTTGTGCTTGTGAAAAGAGAAGTTGGTGCTAGGTGGTGTCTAAGGTATGTATTCATCGATATTTGATGTATTTAAGCATGTAGGAATAGTATGTAATGATATTGCACAATGATTATGTAGCTTTTGGCTCGAAACACTCTCGGTTTTGTGTTGTTCGTGTGCAAAGATATCGTAAGGTGAGTTCTAGTCCCCTTTTTTACGTGTTTTATCATGTTTTGGGGCTAATATGCATACCTAAACGAATATTTTGTAAAAGAATGATGTTTATAATTGTTATTGCATGTTTTGGCTGTTAAAGTGGTTAAAGGAGCGATAACTTGAGGATAAAGTTATGTACAGCAGAAAAGTTATCGCGCGAAAAGCGAGTCCTCGCTCGAAATATAGTTTTCACGGCTAATGATTACTTTTCAAAAGTACTCGCGCAAGTGATGATGTTCTCACATGAAAGGTGAGTTCTCGAGGAAAGGAGGAGTTCTCACGTGAAGATTGAGTTCTCGCGTGAAGGTTGAGTTGTCGCTTGAAGGATGAGTTCTCGCGTGAAGGTGGATGTTCTCGCGCGAAATCTTTGGACTGTTACGTGTTATGTTACCCCGTTAAATGTGCGTTAATAATGAATTAAAGTATGTATGTAGATATATTATATATATCATGATAGTTAATGGCTAAAGAACGATGATAAAGTCACATGTGAAAACGTTAAAGCGCGCTAAAGCAGTCTCGCATAGGAGCTACACATCGGTGTGCTCACATAGGGGTATACTTTGGGTATGCCCATGCCATAAAGGAGAATTGTATTCATGCATTCTCCCATAGGAGCTACACATTGGTGTCCTCACATAGGGGTATACTTTGGGTATGCCCGTGCTGTTAAAGGAGAATTGCATTCGTGCATTATCGCATAGGAGTTACACATCGGTGTGCTCACATAGGGGTATACTTGGGGTATGCTCTTGCTATTAGAGGAGAATTGCATTTATGCATTCTTGCATAGGAGCTACACATCGATGTGCTCACATAGGGGCATACTTTGGGTATGCCCGTGCAGCTAAAGGAGAAATGACATTGTGGTGTTCTCACCTGGTAAAGGAACTAAGCTTCGTGCTAAGTTCAAAAGATAAAGTAAACGATTAAAGCTAAAGTAAAAAGATAAAGTATGGGTAACGCGATGCTAAAGTAATTGATAAAGTGAGGGTAACGTAACGATAAAGAAATCGATAGAGGGAAAGCTAACGTTAAAGTTTGGTCATCGAACGAGTTTGATGAAGATGTTGATGATGTACAAGGTTAAGTTTTTATGATGTTAATGTATGATATAGTTTTGTTAAACTAAACCTAGAGCTCACTCAGCGTCGCTGACTTTTGTATGCATATTAGATTGACATGTATGTTATACTTTTTGGGGGTGAGCTTGGCATGGATGGGAGAGAGCTATCTGGTGCATGTTCGAGACTGGCATCCCGGCATAGAGCTTTTGTTAGATAGCTAAAGTTATCTTTTGATGTAAATGTTAAACGATTGAAATTTTTGTACGTTCCGCTGCGTATATTAATGAAATTTGATGTTCGAGAACTTGTGTTTCTGATGTCCAAATCCAACTGTGGGGTTTCCAGAACGGGGCCTTACAAGTTGGTATCAGAGCCATAGTTTGAGAGTTTTAGACACTCTGATGTCTAGACTCAAACTGAGAATGGGATCGATTAAGGGATGCTAGTGCCAGTAGCTCCATGCCAGGAAGGTTACAACTATTAAAGGTTCCTTGAGGTTATAGTGCTATTAGTGAGATTAAAAGCTGATATGACTCAGGATAGGAAACGTCTAGGACATGAAGAGGAAAGTAAGTAGTTAATTATAACTGGCCACTGTCATTAGAAACTTACCTTACTTAACATGATCTAAACTATTACCTGGAATGATAATCTTAGCCTTTTGTATCTTATAGCAAGCTATGGCTGGAAGAAAAGCTACCCGAGGAGGTGCTCGTGATGGTAGGGGTAGACCACCAGTCACCAGAAACCAAGGGCAGATGACTGAGGAGGTGCCTGTGGACTCTGTTCACACTGCTAGCGAGGAAAACTCTTATCATTCTGAAGAGAGGATTACCTTGGAGCCTATTGTTAGGGAGGCTATCGCCGAAGAGGTCCACAAGATCCTTCAGGACATCCTGCCTTCGATCATGACTGAGGCCATAAAGGAGGTAACAAAAGAGCGGACGTTGGAGGAAAAGAACAAAGCTAGTAAGAAAGACAGTGAAGGTATCAGGGAAGGCTCGGGGAAGAATGAGGGAGATGAAGCTGATAGGGATTTAGCCAAAGGGTGTTCTTATTGCATCTTCAAGGGATGCAACCCTCCATCACTGGATGGCAAGGGTGGTGCTATTGCCACTCTCCAATAGGTGTCTGAAATGGAGGAAGTGATTGAGATTAGTGAGTGCATGGCTGACCAAGCCATGAAGTTCGTAGCTCACTCATTTGTGGATGAAGCTATTCATTGGTGGAACACCATCAAGCAGACTAAAGACCCTCGTGAGTTCAAGAACTTGAAGTAGGATGACCTGAAGGAGATGATAATGACGAAGTTCTGCCCTCAGAATGAGATCAACAAGGTGGAAAGGGAATTCATAGGATTTAAAGATGGAAGTATGACCCACAGGTAGTACACATCTTGCTTCAACGAGATGGCCAGGTTGGTGCCTCACCTAGTAAGTACCGAGGAGAGGAGGATGAAGTGTTATGTACAGGGTTTGCCTTCAAAGGTTAGGACGTATGTGAAGGCAAGAGGGCCGAAGACCTTCGAGTCTTTGGTGGAACTAAGTGGGATAGTGTATCATGATGTGGTGGCTCATGAGCCCGTTGAGGAGGCGAAGAAGAAGAGTTGGTCGGGGAACGTGAAGCGAGAGAGAAATGAGAGCTCAGCTGCTCAGACCAAAAGATGAAGGTGGAATTGTCCGGTGATTGCCGAAATATGGGAGAAAGCATGCTGGCGAATGCAGGCTCGGTTCGAGCCTATGTTTTAGATGTGGAAAGACGGGGCATTTCTCCAAGAATTGCCCTAATCTGGTAAAGTGCCACAACTATGGCAAGTTGGGACACTACAGCTGAGAGTGTAAAGAGGCGAAAGTGGTTGACTCGGCTAAGGGAAAGGAGGCTAAGAAGGAAAAGAGAGCTGGTGACAAGCCAAGGGCCAAAGCTAGGGCTTTTACGATGACCAGAGAGGAGGCCAAAGCGGAACCTGATGTTGTGTTAGTTATGTTCCTGGTTAACTACATAGTTGCTTTTATTCTTTTTGATTCTGGTGCAAGTAAGAGTTTCATAACTGCTACCTTTTGTGATGTGTTGAATGCTAAGTCCAAAGAAATAGATCATATGTTTGATGTAGAAACTACCATTGTAAAGACTACTAAGATAACTGAGGGCTTACAGGATTGTAGCATAGAATTGGAAAGTCATAGATTCCCCGCTAGGTTGTTTGTTCTGACCCTAAGTGGATTTGATGTCGTGTTGGGTATGGACTGGTTAGCAGCCTACGAGGCTAACATAGTTTGTCAGAGGAAGATGATTCAGATGAAAGCGCCCGACGGTAGCTTAGTCACGATTTACGGTGATAGGATCTGAGAAGTTCCGAAGATGATTTCTATGATAAAGGCAGAGAAGTTTATGAGATGAGGGTGCGGAACATTCTTGGCATACATTAAAGATGCTAAAGCTGAAACTGTAAAGTTGACAGATTTGCCCGTGGTGTGTGCCTTCCCAGATGTGTTCCCTGATGACTTGACAGAGGTACCACCCAATCGGGAGATAGAGTTTTAGATCGATCTTATGCCAGGAGCTCAGCCAGTCGCTAAAGCGTCGTATCGTCTGGCTCCGTCAGAGTTGAATGAGTTGTTAGCCCAACTACAGGATCTTCTCGATAAAGGATTTATCAAACTGATCATTTCTCCTTGGGGTGTTCGGTGTTGTTAGTGAAGAAAAAGGATGGTAGCATGCGAATGTGTATAGACTACAGGGAGCTGAATAAGCTCACGGTGAAGAATAGATACCCGTTGCCTCGGATAGATGATCTGTTCGACCAGTTGCAAGGTGCGAGTTGGTTCTCGAGGATCGATCTTCGGTCGGGTTATCACCAGCTAGAGGTTAAGGAACAAGATATCCCAAAGACTATGTTTGGGACGTGATATGGGCATTATGAATTTCTCGTGATGTCGTTTGGTCTAACCAATGCTCCTGCAGCATTCATGGACTTGATGAATAAGGTTTGTCGACCAATGCTCGTCAAATCGGTGATAGTGTTCATAGACAATATCCTGATCCACTCAAAGAATGAGGGAGACCACGCCTGTCACCTCCGCGAGGTGCTGGAAACTCTAAGAAGGGAGAAGTTGTACGTGAAATTCTCCAAGTGCGCATTTTTGTTACGCGAGGTGCAGTTTCTGGGTCATGTGATTAACCCAGAGGGAATCACGGTTGATCCTGCTAAGGTGGAGGCAGTGATGAAGTGGAATTCGCCTAAAACGCCATCTGAAATCCGAAGTTTCCTCAGATTGGCGGGTGTAACGCCCGAAAATTTTGAAGAAAAAGAAGGCAGATGAAGTCTCGCGTGAAAGGAAGTTCTCACACGAGAACTTCATGCGAAAAGCTTAGCTATGTATAAATAGCTAAGAACACCTAGTCTGACTCCATTTCGCGCGAAAAGTTCAGCTGCTAGAGAGAGAAATCGGCTGCGTAGAGAGAAAAAGTGAAAAATCCAAGTGTTTAAGATATGTAACTCGTGTAGTAACTCGTGTTATGTACTAAGAATGGATTATTGATGAATATAATACATGGTTATGTATTTTCGCTTGGCAAAGGCTTCGAGAAGGTTGCGTTTGTGCTAGAACTTCAAGAAGTGAGTTTCTAGTCCCCTTTTTACGCAATTTTTATGTTTTGGGGCAATTATGCATACTAGAACGTTTGAATGTGCTTGTTCATGCTTGGTATGATGTTGTTTAAGATGTTTGCATGTTAGAAAGCCTTAGACGTGATAAGTTGTGATTGGGCGTGAAAAACCTGTAGTTTTTGAGCGAGCAGTTTTGATGTACGTTAAAATTTTGAATTCTGGGAAGTTTTCGCGTGAAAGGTGTAGTTTTCGCGCGATATGCATGTTTTCGTGTGACAGGTAGTTCTCGCGCGATTTGTAAGTTCTCGCTTGACATGTAGTTCTCGCGCGACTTGATGCTTTTCACGTGATAAGATGGTTCTCGCACGAAAGAGGTAGTTCTCGCGCGAGATGTTGCTGATGTATGTTAAGTTTTCACATGCTATGCTGTTATGTGTGATGTGTTATCTTTTCACATTAAACGACTTTTTTAAAACTATATGCTTTATGATGTGACTTTAGTTGATATGTATGATTATGTAGGTAAAGTATTACGTAGCGAAAGTGAAAGATAACGATGATGAAAGTGGAACGTAATGAATGAATGAAAGTCTTGCAAGCAAATTTAAAGGAGGTTCCCAACTCATTAAGGGGTTGTTAGCTCAACTGTATGCGGTTTAGCTAACCTATGAGGATGCACCAAGGGGGGTCAGTCTTTGTGACTGATCAAGATGTACGAAAACGGGATCCTTGTCACTTGACCCCAAGACGGAAGTTGCTTCGTGCACAATAATGGGGCGTAGCCTATGACAGGATCTAGATTAAAACTGAAAGAACGAAAGAAAGTATGAAAATGAACGATTATGAACGATGATGATAAGATAATAATAATTATTATCAAAATGAACGTACGATGTGTGATCACGAATGAAAGTAAAGGTTATGTTTTAATGAAAATTAAAGTATTTTTAAAATATAAACTAGAAGTCACTCAGCATAGCTGACTTTTATATGCATGATAGTTGGCAGGTAACCGTTTGATGCTGAGGAGGTGCAGGCATGGATGCATAAGCCACTGGGAATGATTTGCGTCTGGCATCCACATTTTTTGGAAATGATTATTGTATTAACAAAATTTTGAGATGTAAGTGAATGATTTGATGTATTGACACTATTTTAATCATGAATGAAAAGTTTTAATTCTGCTGCGAATGATGTGTTTTAAAAGTACTATGCGATGATTGACCAACTGTAAGCGTCCCGGGAACGGGGCCTTATAGCTGGTTATTACTGGAGATTCATCCAGGATTTTTCCAAGATTGCCTCACCGCTGACCAAGTTGACAAGGAAGAATGTGAAATTTGTATGGGGCGACAGTCAAGAGAATGTGTTCGTGGAATTAAAGAGAAGATTGACACAAGCTCCGGTGTTAACGCTACCAGAAGGGAATGAAGACTTGGTTTCTATTCCGATGCTTCTTATCAAGGGTTAGGGTGCATGCTAATGCAATGAGGTAAAGTCATAGCGTACGTAACTTAACAGTTAAAGGTTCACGAGGTGAACAACCCTACCCATGATCTGGAGCTGGCTGTTGTGGTATTCGCGTTAAAGATATGGAGACACTACTTATATGGTGTCAAATGTACGATTTTAACGGACCACAAAAGCTTAAAGTATTTCTTCGAGCAGAAGGATCTTAATATGAGGCAGAGACGATGGTTGCAGCTCATAAAGTATTACGACTGTGAGATTCATTATCACCCGGGTAAGGCTAACGTGGTAGCTGATGCCCTAAGATGGAAGGAGGACCGGGAACCAATTCGGGTGAGATCTTACCAGTTGCTTGTGACTCCTGATGTGATAAAGAAAATTTGCAAAGCTTAGAAAGGAGCTCTAAAGCCCAAGCACATTAATGAAGAAAGGATGAAGGGGCGGATCGCGAACCTGGAAGAAAACGCCTATGGTGTCAAAACTAGGTTTGGGCGCATATGGATTCCTAGACATGGAGGTTTGCGAGAGAAAGTGTTGGATGAAGACCACAAGACTCGCTACTCCATTCACCCGGGAACCAACAAGATGGATCATGATCTAAAGAAGAATTACTTGTGGCCGGGAATGAAAGCCGACATAGCAAGGTATGTAGAAAGGTGCTTGACCTGCCTCTAGGTTAAGGCCGAGCATCAGAAGCCATACAGGAAAATCCAACCCTTGAAAATTCCCGAATGGGAGTGGGAGCAAATTACTATGGACTTCATAACGAAGCTACATCGTACAGCTAAAGGTTATGATTCCATATGGGTCATAGTGGACAGACTGACAAAGAGTGCTCACTTTCTATCCATCCGAGAGACGTATAACTCGGAAAGGCTTGCCGAAGTGTTCATCAATGAGATAGTTGCTCGTCATGGTGTGCAAGTGTCGAATGTCTTCGACAGAGATACGCGGTTTACATCCAAATTTTGGACGAAGTTCAATGATGCGATGGGAACTAGATTGCACATCAGTACAATAACACCCACAGACGGATGGCCAATCCGAAAGGACTATCCAGACCTTGGAGGACATGCTTCGGGCGTGCATCATAGACTTTGGCTGGAGCTAGGATAGTCATCTACCTTTGGCAAAGTTCTCATACAATAACAGCCACCATGCCAGTATTGGTACGCCCCCACATGAGATGTTGTATGGCCGGAGGTGTATGACCCTGATATGTTGGGGTGAGATCGGTTAGAAGGAGTTAGGGAGTATTGAGGTCATCAAGACGACCAATGAGAAGTTGGTCAGGATTAAAGCCTACATGAAAGCCGCTAAAGATAGATAGAAATCCTATGCCGACAAACGTCAAAGACCGATTGAGTTTAACGTCGGTGATAGAGTGATGCTAAAGGTGTCACCTTGGAGAGGAATCATTCGATTCCGAAAGAGAAGAAAGTTGAGCCATCGATTTATTGGGCCTTTCAAGATCGTAGCCCGTGTGGGGGAAGTGGCGTATAGGCTGGAACTACCAGATGCATTGAGTGGAATACATCCCACCTTCTACGTATCACATCTGCGTAAGGGTCTAGCGGACTAAGATGCTCATGTTCCACTGGAAGACATGGAGATTGATGAAAGACTGAACTACACGAAACAACCCGTAGCAATAATAGACAGAAAGGAGAAACGACTAAGGAATAAACTAGTTCCACTCGTCCGAGTACAGTGGAAGCATAGAAAGGGGTCGGAGTCCACTTGGGAATCCAAAGATGAGATGAGCCAGCATTATCCTCAGTTGTTTGAGGAAAGACTGGTTTCGGGGACGAAACCCAAATAAGGGGGGTGGACTTGTAATGCCCGAATTCTTTTGATGAAGGGAGAAGTTCTCGCGCGAGAAGTAGAGTTCACGCGCGAGTCAGCAAGTTCTCGCATGGAGGCGGTTCTCACGTGAAAAGAAGTTCTCGTGCGAGAATAGCTGAGAGGAGAGAGAGACACTATAGATATACCCATGCACCTAATCTTCTTACTTCATGCGAAAAGTCCCGCTATTGTGCTTGTGAAAAGAGAAGTTGGTGCTAGGTGGCGTCTAAGGTACGTATTCATCGATATTTGATGTATTTAAGCATGTATGAACCATACGTAATGATATTGCACAATGATTATGTAGCTTTTGGCTTGAAACACTCTCGGTTTTATGTTGTTCGTGTGCAAAGATATCGTAAGGTGAGTTCTAGTCCCCTCTTTTACGTGTTTTATCATGTTTTGGGGCTAATATGCATACCTAAATGAATGTTTTGTAAAAGAGGAGTTCTCGCGTGAAGATTGAGTTCTCGCGCGAAGGTTGAGTTGTCGCTTGAAAGATGAGTTCTCGCGCGAAGGTGGATGTTCTAGCACGAAAACTTTGGACTGTTACGTATTATGTTACCTCGTTAAACGTGCGTTAATAATGAATTAAAGTACGTATGTAGATTTATTATATATATCATGAGAGTTAATGGCTAAAGAACGATGATAAAGTCACATGTGAAAACGTTAAAGCGCGCTAAAGTAGTCTCGCATAGGAGCTACACATCGGTGTGCTCACATAGGGGTATACTTTGGGTATGCCCGTGTCGTTAAAGGAGAATTGTATTCATGCATTCTTGCATAGGAGCTACATATCGTTATGCTCACATAGGCGTATACTTTGGGTATGCCCGTGCTGTTAAAGGAGAATTGCATTCGTGCATTCTTGCATAGGAGCTACACATTGGTGTGCTCACATAGGGGTATACTTTGGGTATGCCCGTGCTGTTAAAGGAGAATTGCACTCATGCATTCTCGCATAGGAGCTACACATCGGTGTGCTCACATAGGGGTATACTTTGGGTATGCCCGTGCAGCTAAAGGATAAATGACATTTGTGGTGTTCTCACCTGGTAAAGGAACTAAGCTTCATGCTAAGTTCAAAAGATAAAGTAAACGATTAAAGCTAACGTAAAAAGATGAAGTATGGGTAACGCGATGCTAAAGTAATTGATAAAGTGAGGGTAACGTAACGATAAAGAAATCGATAGAGGGAAAGCTAACGTTAAAGTTTGGTCATCGAACGAGTTCGATGAAGATGTTGATGATGTACAAGGTTAAGTTTTTATGATGTTAATGTATGATACAGTTTTGTTAAAGTAAACCTAGAGCTCACTCAGTGTCGCTGACTTTTGTATGCATATTTGATTGACAGGTATGCTATACTTTTTGGGGGTGAGCTTGGCATGGATGGGAGAGAGCTATCTGGTGGATGTTCGAGACTGGCATCCCGGCATAGAGCTTTTGTTAGATAGCTAAAGTGATCTTTTGATGTAAATGCTAAACGATTGAAATTTTTGTACGTTCCCCTACGTATATTAATGAAATTTGATGTTCGAGAACTTGTGTTTCTGATGTCCAAATCCAACTGTGGGGTTTCCGGAACGGGGCCTTACAGGCTATAGGATGTAGTATAAAGTATCTCAGGTACTAGTCCTTAGGACTAAGCTTTGTTACATTTGTAAAACACTTGAGAGAAATATACATCTTTCTTGAAAACTATATACTTGTGTTCTTATTGTGTTCTTTACTTGTGTTCATTGTTTCACTTAGTCGGTTCCCTATTTAATCTGTTAAGTGTTCTAGTCTCTCTAATCTTGTGAAACTGTTGCATTGCTTCCCTTCACCGGTCCTGCAAACTAGTATGCATTATTGGGTGATTTTCGTGAACTAGAAGAAGAAAAATCTAAGAGAGTGACCAACAAAATGATAAAGCAATTCGATTTCAAGGAGGGTCAAAGAAACTACCATTTGGTAATTTTATTTTCAATTCAAAAATGATTAAAAATGCGCCTTTTTTCCACTTGAGTTTCACATTTGAAATTCTGGAAAATCAATTTTAAATGCATTTTTAATGAAGTCACATTCGATTTCAGGTAGGCTATGCCCCCTTGGTACCCCTATTGCTTAGGGGCTTCGCCTCTAAGTAGGTTTTCAATCAAACATCATAATAAAATCAAACAAGTGTGCACTCCGCACCTCCTGACTTGTTTGATGGATATTATGATTGCATTGGTCATTAGTCAATCCATTTACAATAAAACAAAGATTATAAAATAAATTAAAAGGAAAACAAAATTTAATCGAACCGTTGAAGGAAGGGAAGTGGGGATAGAACCAATGTGGGTCCCCTCGACCAGTAAACACAAACCAACCTCTCCAATCTGTCTTTTGGAAAACTAGTGATAATTAGTGTTTATAGAAAGCAAATTGAATCCAAAAAATAAACAAACTTGTGGTGCTTATGAATAAAAAAGAAAAGGTAGCACAAAAGTTAGAAATAAAAACATAATGACCCCATTATAGAGTACACTTTCAATTGTAAATTTAATTAATATTTTACACTTTTTTAAATTATGTAATTGTTTCTAAATTTTCAAGACACATAGTGCTTTTTATTTCCCCAAGTGTTGTCCGACTTTACTTCATATCAACTTTATTACAAATTTTATCTTTATTTATAGACATCGCTTTTTTTTAAGAACAATCACCATTTACATTTATCAATATTCTAGGGTTTAGCTTCTTTGTTTCCCTTCTTCTTGTAGTCCCTCATCTTTGATGGAATACGATATTAACCGGAGGTCCACCATCGCAACCGCCCTACTTGTAACGATTTCAACTTGGTCTTCCTCTGTTGATGGAACTTTGATGGACCTTTCATGACAGATTTGAGTATGGATCTGTGATTCTCTAATCATATATGTCAATGAAGTAAAGAGCTAGATCCTCATGAAAACCGGATTGAGTTGGTGATACGGGTAATCGATTCAACCCACCTACCCTTTTCTTCTTCGTGATTCTACCAACGAGGATGGTTGTGGGGGTCGCCAACACCAATCTCCTGCTAGGCAAATGATCTGCCATGGCAAAGTCCATCCCATTGGTTTTGCAACGGATGGAGTACCAAAATGATAGAGATGAATATGCATTAGATGGTTGTATCATGTGCAAGGACATGTACGCTGGCTGTTGTACCCACCAAGACACAACTTTAATAAAGACATAAAGCATATTGTACAACACCATAATGCACAAAAAAGACATAAAGCATATTGTACAACATCATAATACATTTACAACTAGATAATTGATAGTATTTAAATTATCAAATATATTGTGTCATGTTGTTCATCAAACCAAAACACAAATAAAAACACCTCAATGACGATATATTAAACATGAAAAATGTTGGTGACTCTAAAAACTTACGTATGTATTTATAAAAGCAAACTTTTAAAACAAACAAAATAAAAGGAAAACTTAATAAATCTAAATAAAATATACGCTTAAGATAAAAAGCCCTCAACAAAAAATAATATGTTGAAAAACCATTTAACGGATATAAATACTCTAAAGAGTGTTGCAGCGGGTGCGTTAAACCGTTAAAATTAAGACTGAAATATTTGACCTAGCTTTATTTTGAATAAAATTAAAAAAAATATTTCACGATATACAAAGAAAATTGAATATAAAAAAAAAACCTATGGTGTTACACGAGTTGAAAAAATTAAATTAAAAATAGAGTAAATACACACATGGTCCCTATATTGTGTTAAATTTTGGATCTGATCCTTAAAGTTTAAATATCTAAATATGATCCTTAATATTTCTTTTTTTTTTCATCAGTGGTCCTAAGTTCTATCAATCAACAATTAATAATGTTAAAAACTATAAGAGTAACATTTTATCCGCGTCAACCATCCATTTAATTTACCTTTTAAACTATAGTATTACTTTTATTATGGAAAGCTTTATATTTTATTTTTTCATAGTTTTTATTTTTTAATATTTTTATTTTTTCATTATTATTATGTTTACTATATAACAAAATATGTTTTCAATGCATGAATAAATTTTTAATAACATACTTTATAAAATGTTTTCTTTTTAACGTGTTTCAACCATCCGTTTTCTACGTGTTGGCCTTAACACTCTTTGATATTTTACACGTTTTTATAAAACTATTTGGTTTCTAAAGCTTTTTTTTTAACCATTTATTTTTAAAGCATCTTTAAAAACGATCACTTTTTTTAAAACTCTTTTTCAAAAAACAATTTATTTTCAAACGATATTTTTAATATTTTTTTAAAAACTTTAAATAAATAAATAGTTTTAAAAAAATATTTGGAAAATGAATAATTATAATATTGATACAAAACATCCAAATGCTTTAAAAGAAATTAAAGTTTTAGAGAAACACTTAAAAACCTGAACATTTTAAAAATAATGTTTTAAAAACATTTTTTATTTAAATAAAAAAATAAATTACATTGATGATCTTTGTAGGTAAATAATCATTTTGAAAATTTTAACATTAGTAGCTGAACTAACAGAATAAGAACATTAATAAAAAATAATATAACATTAGGGACTATATTTGAAATTTTAAAAGATTAAGCATCAAATCTAAAATTTTGACCAAACTACAAGAACTATCCATGTAATTTACTCTTTAAAATTAACAGAAACATAAATTATTAGTTACTATTAATAATTCTGTAATATATACATGTAAATTAAATGAGAGAATTAAATACATAAAAAATAATATTTATGTTTATAAATATCTAAAAACTTTTTTGTATACAAATATTTAACAAGATTTAGTGAATAACTTCTCAAACTTAAGAAATCATCTTTTTAGAATATACCTCTGTATTTTAGTGTCATGTAATTAAAGATTTAAGAAATTAATTAAGGATATATAGCAGATTTGTTTTATAAGAAAATATTAAAAGAATAAAATAACAATTCGATTAGTTAAAAAATGCCTTCTCCTCAATCACATAAAACTCAATAGAGTAAGTTTGTACCAGATTATTATACAATGACTGCCTCCATTAACAAATCATGGTGTGATATGTCAAGATCATCTAAGAAAGTTACTTCTGACACTGATTATGTCCTGTTGAGCAAGATAAATTGGTGGTTTATTAATATTGTATAAATAGTATGCATAAATAAATATGAACGAATTGAAAGTTATGGTCGCAGGACATAAAATACTAGTACTAAGGTTTATCATTAAAAACTTGTTATCAAAATGTACGTAATATTGTAATTGAATGCAATACAAAATGAGTCGAAGATAATGATTGTGTGAATAATGGGAGAATTAAAAGAAGTTCTTCATATAGTATACCCAGTCTTTTTCATCATAGGAGAAGTTATTTCATATATTTCTGAAATATCTTTAATAGTAGAAGAACAGTAAATAGAAAAAAATTATTGTATATATATAATAAAATAATGGTATTATGTCATATAATACGAACAAATATTATACACTATTATCAAAACTATAGAAGATTTTCAAAATCTGAAATTATTAACCCAAATTACTCAGATTGATCATTACCATTAGAATATAAAAATTGTGAACTATGTATGCTCCATATGAATATTTAAATTTTTAGTTTTAAATTTTAACTAATTTAGTTAGTTATTTTTAGATAAAATCGTGGGTTGAATTGCAAATTGAATTTGAAATTTAAAGTTTTTAAGTTTCTATTTCAATCATTAAATTTTAAAATCTAATTTGTTGGACTCAACAAGTGCATTAAAGGATAATGTATGTCATAATCAAACATAATATGTTTAAACATTCGAACAATCTTTACTAACATTTAAACATCATTAACATTCATATCAAATACAAATTAAGTTTAAATTTCTTTTTCAGGTTTGTAGATAAAAAGAAACTTTTGCTTAAGTGTCCATAGCGGATGAAGACTTGTCCACAGCGTATGAACAAGAAGATGCAGCGGATGAAGAACAAAGTCTAAACGCCCACAGCGGATGAAAAATCACACACAACAGATAACCAACTCCACAACTGATGAACAATTCATAGTGGATGTTCATCCACAGTGGATGAACACACCACAGCGAACAACAACAAATCAAACACTAAGTGTTCATAGCGGACAACATCCGAGGCACAATGGAGAAGTAGTTCAAAGTTCACAGCGGACATCTTATTATCACTGCGGATAGCTTATCATCCACAGGGGACGACTTATAGACTTAGGATTATTTGTATTTTGTTTAAAGAAGGGTATTTTTGTAAGTGTACGTAGATCATATAGGTTATAAAATAGTATACCCTAATCCTTTGTAAGCTTTTGTACAATCAATCAAACAAGCAGTTATTATATTCATGCATACGAACCCACACAATCATACACACAGATAGATCTCATATCATTAATCATGGGTTTCCGCACTATGATTAATGAGTATTGAATCAATAACAACTTGCTGTTATCTTTGAGAGATTGAAATCGATCCTTGGGGGAATTCAATCTTTTGTCTTGTGTTCAAAGTTCAAAAACACGAACTGAATTCCATATGGTGGTATCAGAGCCTTGGCTCAAATCAATCAATTGCTTTTTGATCCTCTCAATCAATACAATGATATCTATGGTTCATTAGCTTCATATAAACCATTTTTACCTGAAAATTGTCACAAAACCCTCTTCTACATCATACATTTAACAAATGTTCAAAACATGATTCAATAATTTGTTTTAGTATATTGTGAAAGGATTTTGTGTTTTTAAAGCTCTAAACATCATTCATACACTGTTTTTTCAAGACAAAAATATATCAAAACCTCTAATACATCATCGATCCTAGGGTTTTTGATAAAACAGTAACCAAGTACGTTTCATCAAGTTTTCATCAAACAAACATTGTTTTTAACATACTGAATCATTTCGTGTGTTTAAATCATCATATTCGAGTATATTCATACTTGAATCAGGCTTTTGTTCTTCAAACAACAAATTGATTGTTGTTTTCTTCGAAGATCATCACAACCGTAACAATACTAGGATAAACCCTAGTTTTTCATTCATACACAACCTTCAAATCATCAGTGATTTTGTTGGTTTTAATCAAAAACAAAGAAGAAACTGATTGTTCTTTTGAATTTTTAAAAAAAGTCACTTTTTGATCCAAAAAGTTAACTTTTAAATACACATTATTTGTTTTTAGGGTTTTGACTTTTAAACTGACATCATTAAAAAAGGGTTTTGACAAGATTTTGACCTTCCTTAAAACAAAATATTCCCTTTTTATTCTACCAAGACTTGACAGTGATTTAACCTAGGACATTAGTTAATTTGAAATTTAAATTAATTAATTCCTTTTATTCGGTAAATAAAAATTAAAAGTGACAAAATTAACAAATAAATCCTAGTGACCTTAGTATAAATCAAATTTAGCATTAAGCTAAATAATCAAACAAAATTTGACTTAAACAGTTAAGTTAAAAAGTTAACAATCATGTCAGATGAAATTTCAGGTTCAAAAGCGGTCTCAAAACCACCCAGACTCAAGAACAAAGCCGACTTTAAACAGTGGAAAATAATGTTCAAAAACTAGATTATTTTTCAAGACCCAGATTTATGGACTTTCATAACTGAGGGACCATACATACCTGGACTCTTGGTCCATATTATAACAAGCAGAAACCAGGAGTTAAAGAGTGTAGCTGGTGATGACCTGAAAAAGGTCAAAACAGACATGATGGCTTACAGCATTCTAGCAATGACTCTCCCATTTGAGATATTGACTATAGTTGAGAGCTTCAAAACAACACATGAATTATGGAAAGTACTTCATACAATGTGTGACGGAAGTGAGGAAATTAAGGAAATTAAGAAAGAAAACTTGAGGACCCAATATGAAACTTTCCACCATGTTCAAGGAGAGTCAATACCACAACAGCTCCATAGATTCGTACAGCTGGTAAATAAGATGATTATTTATGGTCTCAAATACGAATCTATGGAGATCAACAAGAAAATGTTGCATACTCTACTAGAGAGCTGGACTCAATCAGTCTCTTTGATGAAAGCAACACTGGATCTAGAAACATTATCATTAGATTCACTAGTGGCCAAAGTAGAGGCACTAGAATTAAATGAGAGATCCAGAAACAACAGCACAGTTAGACATGTGGAATCATACAAATTCAAGGAGATGCAAAAAATAGATAGTGCATTCTTGACATGCACTGGTGAAGAAGAAAATGAGGAGGAGTTTTTTGATTCCAGTGAAACTTCATTCTTTTTTGCTCCTGAATCACCACAAAACAAACAGAAGTCCAAGAAGACTAGTGTTCATGCTTCACATGAAGCAACACCTTAGAGCAAACAACACCCACATGCTTCTAGCTCAAGTAAAAACATCCAGCAAAGACCCAAAACATACATAAGTTTAAGAAACCTATGGATGCTCTCACAATCATTCTGCAAAGTGAGGAGCAGAAGGCAGCCTTTGTAGCCTTCTCCACAAGTTTTGAAGCTTACTTGGGTGCAAATCTAACACCATCACAAATCATCCAACAAGATTTGGATGAATTGCCACCAGACATGGTTGAAAAGATGGATCTTCAGTGGTCAATGGAAATGATAGCATACAGATCAAAAAAATTTTGCAAAGAAACAAGGGTTGAATATGGACAAGAAAACCAAAATTGGTTTTGACAAGACCAAAGTAAGATGGTACAACTGTCAGCTTTTTGGTTACTTCTCAAGAGAATGTCACAAACCCAGAGCTGATAGAAACAATCAATAACCATAAACTTCAAGTAGTTACCATACAAACAGACAAGTTCCACCTCCCAGTAGCGTTTCATCTGCACCAACACCAGCACAAATCACACAGTACAAGCCCAATCAACACTCCAAGTCCTCTGCAATGATAATTAAACAGGATGGTGAGTATGACTGGGGTATGTATGAGGCAGAGATATAATCTCCTAACCATGCCCTCACGGCACATGTTGAGGATAAAATTGTGAAATCCCGAAAAGGGTAAAGGAGAATCTCTGTTCTCAAGCATGCATTGATGAAGTCACAAGATACAGAGAACATTCAGATCAACTTTCTAAGAAAGTTATTGAAACAAACATTTTGAATGACAGTTTAAAATTAGAACAAAAACAATATGAGATCAAAATTTTGTCACTGAAAAATGATTTGGATAAACTGTTGTCTGAAAAGCTAACACTAGTAGCTCAAGTTGAGCAACTCTCTGAATCTTTGACTCGGTCAAAAACACTACAAGCTGAAACTAAAGTGAAATTCAAAAGTTTCAGGTGAGCAATAAGAAGTTCAAAGAACTTCTTGATCAATAAAGGGCATTCAAAGACCCTTCAGGTTTGGGATATAATAAGGTCAACCCACCTTATAATGATAACTATATCCCACTACCTAACTCAATGACCAATAAGCATGAGGAATCACTTGACCCTCATGACAGGACAGATGACTCCAAACCATCATCATCATCATCTAAATCATCATTAATATCAAAATCACCTCTAATAAAATTTATTAAAAGCCAAGCACCACCACAAATAAAAGCAACAGATATCTATCAAGCGGAAAACAATGAATTTGATGTAGACACAACAGATGAAGATGATGAAGATCTACTATATGATGAGTCAGATCAACCAATTACTGAAACTAAAAAGTTTCAAGTGTGGTTGATACAACACCAAAAAACCAAAGCAGACACAAGTATTTGATATCTGTACTAGTGGAAGAAAGGCTGAGACTTCCATTATCTCTCCCAAAAGACCACACAAAGGGAAATGGAAATCACCCATTTAGCCCAAACAATCAACTATCACTTTTGATATTCCATTAAAGTCAAACTTAAAATCAAAAGTTTTCAGCAAACAAAGTACTGCAAATTTGCCATACTGTGAGTGGTGTGATCAATACACTCACACCACAGAAAAGTGCAAATATGGTAAGTACTACAAATATTATGACATGAACAATTATAGTACACAAACATGTCATTTTCACAACTAGTGTTCAATTTGTGAAAGAAACAATCATAGTACAGCTAATTGCTTTTTCAATTAGAAAAACAAGAAGCAAAGCAAACAACCTCAAGTTGAGAAATCAACTGAGAAACAGACAGTTGTTCCTAACAAGAACAGGTAGGAGTAATACGACAAACTCCACATACAAAAGTTGTTTTAAATAATGAAAAAACTTTTTATGACAACTTTAAACATACAGACAGGAGGCATAAGTCTCAAAATAGACACCAATCAGACATTAGCACTCAAAGAAGGAAAGCTCAAAGCACTTCTCCTGACAGAGCTAAAAACATGCAAAAGAAATCTAGTGTACCTGGAACTCCTAAGCCAGCAGACAATGCTACCTTAGAAGAAATTTGTGTTATGGGAAAAGATGGAATACCCAAGACCATCTTGGCTTGGGTTGCACCCTCTCATTAATTTCTTTGTCTATGTAGGGACATCAAAGAAGGCCTGACAATATCTGGTATGTTGACAGTGGATGCTCCCGACATATGACTGGAAATTGTTCCCCCCCTTCGGGATTTCAAGAGCAAACACGGAGTAAACGTAGCATTTGGAGGTGACAAGACAGGTGGAAAGATAACTGGTGAAGGAATAGTATCAAATGGGTTGATCAGCTTTGAAAATGTCAACTATGCTCCAACCTCCAGTTTACTCTTCTAAGTGTTTCCCAAATCTGTGATAAAGGATATGCCACCCTCTTTGACTCCAACAATTGCTACATCCTCAATAGGGGTTTTCAAATACCTGAAGACTGTATCCTTTTGAAAACTCCTCATCAAAACAACACATACATTATTGATATGAACACAGTTTCAGCATCAACCCCTGAAACTTGTTACTATCAAAAGCATCAGAAGATGTTTCCTAATTATGGCACAGATGATTTGGACACTCTAATTTTAACAGAATGAATCAATTAGTAAAAGGTGACTTAGTAATAGGTTTACCATAAAAGAATTCTTTTGTACAGACCACTACACTACATGTCTGAAAGGAAAACAACATAGAGTGTCTCATAAGTCAAAATTGGTAAACACAAACAACAAACCACTCAAATTGCTTCATATGGACCTTTTGGCCCTACAAACATATTAAGCATAGGAAAGAAGCAATATTGCCTTGTTATAGTAGATGATTACTCCATATTCGCCTGGGTATTCTTTCTATTACACAAGTCAGAAACAGCATAAATCATCAAATCATTTATCACTAAAATTGAAAATCAATTAGACCTTAAAGTAAAAACTTTAAGAAGTGATAATGGTACGGAATTAAGATGACATTATTTCTTCTATTTGTACAGAAAAAGGAATAAGTCATCAATTCAGTATGGCAAGGACTCCTCAGCAAATGGAGTTACTGAAGGGGGAAACAGAACATTGATAGAAGCTGCTAGATCTATGCTAGCTGACTCTCTATTGCCCATATCCTTTTGGGCTGAAGCAATCAACACAGCTTGCTACATTCAAAACAAAACATTAATACTAAAGAACATACCAAAACTCCATATGAATTAATGTTTAAAAGAAAACCTTTATTAGATTTCTTAAAGCATTTGGATGTTCCTGTATCTATATTAAACACCATATAACATTTATCTAAATTGCTCCCAAAAGCGACGATGGATTTTTTGTTGGATACTCAGGAAGCTCCAAGACTTACAGAGTATACAATCCAAGACTGAACATAGAACAAGGATGTTGTATTTAATGAACATTCTTTCACTAAAAAAGTCATTGGAGAGTGGTGTTTGATATTGATTCACTAACAAATAATTTGACACATCTTATTTGATGTTCAGGTACAAAGGATGACATTGAATATCCAATGGTTCCTCCACCAATCATTGATGCTCCATTAACTAATGATCCTCCAAGGAGAACAAACATTACTCCATCCAGTACAATAGTTACAACTCCTCCAGAACAAACCAAACACATCAAGAGGAATATCAACAAACACTCCATCATCATCAACTCCAGGACCATCAACCACAAGTTTCTTGACCCTAAACCAAGCAAACAAACAAGGTCACAAATCCAGACACAGCTGAAGAAGATGATGAACCATTCACTACCAGATACCATCATGATGATGAAATCTTAGATTTCTTTCATGATTCACCACAACATTCCATGACCCTACACAACCAGATAATCCCATAATATCAAATACCCTTGCTCACCATCAACACTTGACCAAACAATCGCTAATCTTGATTCAACTATCCCTGATGATCAGATTGAGACCATAAAAGCTCACAAATATCATCTTTTAGAGAATATCATTGGTGATATAATGTCGATTGACACGTAGTCAATCTGATACGGCAAACATTTGCCTGTTTTCCTGCTTTCTATCTCTCAATGTACCTAAAAACATCATAGAGCACTCAAAAAAAATAGTGGATAGAATCCATGTGAGAGGAATTATAGCATTTAGGAAGCAAAAGGTATGGCAGTTAGTTCACCTCCCAAAACATCAATATGCCATTAGAACAAGATGGCTGTTTAGAAACAAAGCTGATGATAGAAAGATTGTCATCAAAAACAAAGTAAGCCTTATTGCCTAGGGTTACACTCAAGAAGAAGGCATTGATATGATGATGTCTTTGCTTCAGAAGCAAGACTAGAATCCATCTGAGGGTTCCTTGCATAGGCCTCATCAAAAACTTCACTGTCTTCCAAGTGGA
>CM046435.1:31105748-31212129 GCA_025506505.1 Flaveria sonorensis | reverse complement strand
CACCAATGGGCAATGAGTCAATGCTAGAATGTTTAGGAATGACTATCAACTGGTATTTTCATTTTTCACTCTCTATAGGTTGTTGGTTAACATCGATGATACTCAGTTTTTAGTAGAGAAATCTAGGTTCTTTCTTTTTGTTGTTAAGAACTCTACATCACAAATAATACAACATAGAAAAATTAACAATTAGAGCTACCATCATGGGCATGCCTAGTTGATTAGGTGGGGCAGTCGTCCACCCTTAAAAAAATTCCTATTAGTATATGTGAAAATCCCAACTGTCCTCGTAAAAGTTTGGAATCGTTCCCTTAAACTTTTGAAACTGAAAAAGAGCAGAATGTTACAAACACATTGTCGTGTGAAACTACCATAACTTCATAGTCTAACGAACCATATATTCTCATTAACTAGTGTCTGTAATTGAGTTGGTTTTGATACTTTCCCGCAAATAATCAGTAGTTAGTAAAAAGAAAAATAACTTAATATCGAAATAAATGTTTTTGACTACTAAACAGCTACATTTTATATTGGTTTTAAGATATGATTAATTAAATGTTATATTTACCGACCGACATTAGTTCTCAAACATGTTGAAAATCATCGGCATTAAAGGCTATGAACCGTTTTAACGAGAGTGTAATTGCTTCAAACATATTACATATCATCACTTATATAAGTAAAAGTCTTTTAAACATCACATGTATCCACTTTTGATAAGTATAATCGTTTTAAGATAGTTGTTGATCTATATGCAAAACAAGAGTTTGGGGACTGTTTTAACAATGTTTTACGTAATGAACGATCCTTATCAATTCCTCCCCCTATGACAAAAAATTCAGGATCCACCACTGTTTATCATATTACCCTTATCAAACTTCTAGTGTGCTTCATACGTATATATCTTTGCACTTGTCTGCACGTGTTGTGTAGATCGCGTTGTAACCATAGAAGATATAATCGTCACTGCATAAAGGGTATGCAGATTGTCATTACTCATTAGCCAGAAAGATGACAAAACAAATCAAAGAGCTTGATACATTCGTGTTAGTTGATAATGACAATAATATTGACATCTAGCTAGTAAAGGTACTATGTCTTATCTGCCCTTATGTCTTTTACTTCATGCAAATGGAAAAATAAAAACAAAAAAAAAAAAAAAAAAAAACACTAAAAGATGACTAGATGTTTAACTAAACTTCTCATGCTCTTTTGACATTTGTTGATCATGAATTAATTAAAGCGACTAATATATTAGTGGTAATTACATTATTGTGTGTTTCGTGATTATGTAATAGGTGATGAGAGTTTGGTTTTACATTGTTGAAGGCCTAAAACATATTCTCAAGTTGATTTCTTGTTGTAAAAAAATATCTTTTTCTTAGAATCCTAGCATTTAATTAGAGATATGATTACATGTATATTTGTGAGTAATGTTATAGTATAAATGGTATTCAATCTAAAAATGTTAAAAAAGATTTTAAGCTTAACATGTGTCCTACTATTAATTTAAAGGGAGGACACTTGAGTGGTTGAATCAAATACGTAAGATCATTGTATTAATATGTCAGGTCATGTGTGTTAAATATCAGTTTATGTGTCAAATATCAGGTTATCAGGTTATTGTGTCAAATATTTTTTATCATTTGTTTATGTATCCATTATTATATTTTATGTTTTATATCATTTTATGTTATATATTATATATAGTATACACGATAAGTTTATTTAACCAACGTGTTTTCTAAAACTCGTAGCATTAAGGAAAACACACTGAAACATTTAATCATTGTGTTTTATGTTTTGTATCATTTTGTGTTATTTTTATTATTGTTTTTAATGTATTACATTAATGGTTATAATTTTATCATTATATTTTACTATACCACAATAGTGTTATTTAATCATTATATTTTTTTGAATTCGTCATTTTAGAAAAACATAATAGTTGTTAGAAACAAAATAACAAACGAAATGACATAATATAACGTATTAAAGACGTAATGACAAGCATAATCATACGAGCTAAAAAGTAAATAGTATTTATATTTGTATATAACGATGTTGTACTTGTTTTAAAAATTAAAAAGCACTTGTTTTTAAGATGTAATTTTTATATAAAAATGTCATATAAAAATTTATGAACTTTTAGAAAAATTTAAAAAAACTTAAAAAAGTCACAAAAGTTGTCATGTTTAAAATACCATTCTAAACAACTATTTTTCTGTAATTAATTTTAACTATTGATTAAAAATACTAATATTTAAAGTTTCTTATTACACTTTTAAATTTAAAATCTTTTTTATTAAACTCTTACAATATTTTGTATACAGTTTTTAGAAAGCACATGATCATACATGCTAAAGTTGAAATTAGTTTTTTAGTGAAATAAAGAACTCTTTTAGATATACTTATTTTTTACTCTCCTTATCAAACTCAAAAAAGTTAGGGTTCTACCATTACACCATGCTTTTTTACTTATTGCATAAATTGATATGACTTTAGTTAATATATGTTTGTTTTTTTAATAACTTTTAATGTATAATATTTTGTTAGAAAAAAATATGTCGATGTTAGAATACTTTTATTTTCATCTATATATCGATATAATTTATATAAAAATCAAAGCATATTAATATACTGATCGATAAATAAACTTAATATTTGATATGACTTTTTTTTTTAATTTAACAAAACCGCATCACAAGTCATATATGGTTTTTATAAAACATTATATTAATATTAAAGTTACTAAGTTGATGTTTGTTTTTTACAAAAAGGTCTGCGTGACTCTTATGTCTGAGTCGCGCAGACCACGCGCAGACATAAGGCTCTGCAGTGCGTTTGTTTTTTTTCGAAGACGTTCATTAAAAAACATCTGCGTGAGGTCTTTTTGGTGCAGACATGGTCTTATCACTTCTACTATCTTCAAACCTCTTCTCTTCACAACATACCACCACCGCCCAGTACCACTACCACCGGCACACCACCACCACATCCAACGTTGCCACACCACCACAACCACATCCAACATTGCCACACCACCACTCCACCATCGTTACATTGAACCTCGGACAACGCGTGACGCCGTCCACTTTCTAGTGGACCTCCGCCACCGTAATCCCCACACCATCACCATCACCACGACACATCTTCAACTGATTCGCCGCCGTTCTAACCAGAGGGTGGTTGTGCGGTGGTGCGGTGGTGTGTCGTTCTCGTCGTTCTCACCGTAAATGGTGATGCCGTTCTCGCCGGTGATTTGGGCTTGCGACAGTGGAGATGATGGATGAAGACGAAGATGATGGTATGATGGATGATGGATGAAGACAGTGATGATGATGAAGATGATGGATGAAGATGAAGATGATGGATGAAGACGAAATGAAGATGAAGAAGTGGGGGTTGGGAAAGTTGCAATTGAGAAAGGTGTTTGGTTTATAATAATAATAATAATAATAATAATAATACTAATAATAATAATAATAATAATAAATAACGTTGTAGCTGTTAAAAAACAAACACTCTTTTTCTTGCAGACTGCGGACGTTTGGTCCACATCTTCTCCTGCAATGTCTGCAGATATGGTTCGCAGACTGCAGACGTTTTGCTGCAGAAAAAAAAAACAGCACCTAAAGAACAAACATATATTAAAGAAAATCTTATCACTTAAAGCATTAAGTAAAGAAGCTTGTGCAAATAGATCAACCCGAAAGTTAAACGAAGATAAACCTTAGAAATTAATAGCCCTTTTAACTATGTGGCCCGGTAACTTTTAGTTTTCTTACGACCAAGTCAGGCTGTGCCCAAAACTTCAACTTTTTTTAACAACCAAGCCGGCCATGCCCCGAGCTTCGATCTAACTTGCTTTTTTTTATAACCAAGCCGGCTGCAGTGATGACTCATATATTATACATAAGAAGTGTCACTCCAACTTGAAAGTCTAGAGTTATCTATTTGGGTGATTTTTGATCCTGATTGGTCACATTGCCTTTAAGATATGACACCTTTATTTTAAGCTTTTTATGATGCTTCATCATCGATGATCTACTATGTATCCACTAATTAACCCCTTTTCTCTTCTTCCTTGATCTTCTCTATATAAACACCATGTTAAATCTTTCTAATTATCATTATCTTTGTTTTGCACAATTGCATTATATGCATACATTCATGGCTAATGTAACCAGTTTAAAGTTTCTTGTCTTGCTGTTTATAGCAGGAAGTTTGTTGATATGTGCTTCGAGCTCAAAGGGCGCGCTAACTGACATGCAACTTAGAGAAGATACGCGTAGTATTCTAAACAAACACGGGTTAAATCAGCCGTTGCTGAAGTATTACTGGAGGAGGGCGATGTTACAAATCCCCCCAAAGACTTGCTCCTGGAGGTCCAGATGGTCATCATCATTGAAGTGAAGTTGCTGTGTTTCATACATTCTCTCTTTTTGGTTTTCATGTTGTCTTCCAAATGAGGAATTTCGATAAAAGGGAATAGCTTCTTTCCCTATTTTATGTGTTGAATTGAAGTTGTTAAACTTTTGACCCAAAATATCTTAACTTTTTTAGCAAGTCCATCTTTTCAAAAAAAATTAAGTGATCACATGTGCTGTGCTTAATTACTAGAAACCTCTTTATCTTGATTAGTTTTGTTTAGCAACTGGGTTGGGAGGGTACATGTCGATCAATAATTAGGGTTTCATATTTTTTAATTTTTTTTTAGGATTTATACATTTATTTCTAATATACATTAATATTTAATTACAACAACAATCTAAATAAACTGATCGTATGAAATGATAATTAGAAATAAATTTGCCTGCAATTTGCTTGTATCCCCCACTTATTATCACATTTTTGTTTCTCATAATATCATGTACGTGTTTTTAGTATTTAAATTGTCAATATTCAAAATTGCTAAATAGAACATGTTTCGTTTTTGTAGCATCAACTTAGTTTGGGTTTTACAATTATAAAAAATATATATTTGCAGATTTACATTACTTGAAAACAAACTTTCACTAACGAAAATTCAGCAAAGAAAATATATATTAACATTGAATCATACAAAATCATAAAAAGTTATGTTATTAGTGTCTTTGGTAATTCGTCATAGGTTACCAACGGACCCCAGAATATCCTGAAAAGAAAGAAAAATTATAATTGGTGTTGGAAAATCCATTGTGATACGATGAATCCCACAAAACCCTTGAATAAGAAACTTTTTAATTGTGCTGGCATTTGTTAATGATGACATCGGCGGCGGCTTATAAAGTTAGTCGATGATCATGATCATATAGTTGGTCAAATCATGATAAGACGTATGCCAAAAAAATTTCAAACAAACTCAAATTGGTTAAAAATGATCAATCTTGTAATTTTGATGAAACATAAGAACATCTTGTCATAATACATCAACATATCTATGGTTGACAAGACATACCCATACTTATTCAACTTAGTAATACGAGGTTAATATACTTTGTTAAAATCTAATATGACATATTAATATCTATCATGGTTTATTAAAAGTTATAATGAATATTAAGACTCAATAATACTCATTAAGAAGACATGTATGACTTTTTATATCTATAATCCGCCCAAATTTATCACATACTTGTAATTGATGAAAACAAATACTTAATCAAACATTGCCATGTTTAGCAGCACATAGTCATGATTGGTCAAAGATGGTCATCACACTTACATAATTGGCTAAATAAATCCATGGTTCATTAAACACATTAATATTTGGTTAAACATAAACACAAATGGTCATACTTGATTAAAAAATCAAACTTTATCAAACATAATCATACTTGGCTGAACATAACTCGTTAAGACATAATATCACATAGTTGCATCATGGTATATTAAAATTGTCATTATTCTTAAGACCGGTATGACTCATTAAGACATATATGGCTTGTTATAACTCATAAGCTTAATATGACCCGTTACAACCAATATAACCCACTAAGACCTAATATGACCTATAAGATCTATCATGTCACATTACTCAGCTATCCTGACAATTAAGACTCAATACGAGTCATTAAGATATGTATGGCATGTTACAATAATCAAGTCATATATGACTCATTACATCAAATCTAATATTTTAAAACTCGGATAACTCATCATGCCATGTGGCCCATTATATCACATGAAGACCTAATATGAGATATTAAGGCCTATCATCGACCATTATAGAGCTATCGTGACTTTTAAGAATTAATATGACTCATTATATATATAATTAAAAAGGAATTTCTTTGCTACACTAATGTTCCCTTTCTTTTAGTTTTGGCCACAAACTTTTGATAAATTAAAAAACCAACTCCTTTAGTCTTTGGCCATAACCATGTGCAGTATTTCTTTTTATTTTCTTAATTATTATTTTTGAAAAGTCGTGTTTTATTCATCGAGTTTGTCCACTAAATTTTAGTATTTTAGAATTTGGCCACCACTTTGTTTTCTGGACTTTGACATTAAATTTAGATCTTTGGAGTTTAATCACCAAACTATTTATAGTTAAATTTTATTTTCCAACTTGGATCACTAAAGTTTAGTATTTTAAAATTTTGTCATCAGACTTTGCTTTTATGGTTTCTGACGAGCAGAAATGACAACAAAATAACTCGGTTTTGCGTGTGGGAAAAACGAACGGCCTCGCGCCATATGTTTTTCGAGAAAACCACTAAAGTTTACTATGATTTCATTTTTATGGTTTCCGACGAGCCCGACCCGATAAGACCAAAGTAACAACGTTATGTGTGGAAAAAATGACCGGACTCCCGTCACGTAGCGGGGAAAAGCCTAGTTAATATATATGCCAAAATAACTCATTAATTAAGACTTGATATGATCCATTACAACCTAATGTAATCCTGACTCTTAAGACTCAATCATGAACATAATTTCCTTAATTTGATATGATTTGGCATTGAATAGACCCATAATGTGTCAGTGAGTTGTATTATGTTTATATAATGTTTATTTTAGTTTGTAGCAAACCATTTAGTTTTAATGAGTTACGTTGAAGATAACTCCATTTATCAGCGTTATTGACCCAATACAATTCATGAGACCTGAGATGTATACCGAACACAGTCCCACTAACAAACTTGAGTAAAAGAATCACAATCTCAAAAATAATAGAATATTTCCTGTCAGCAGTTAAAAATACATTAATTCAATAACTTCAATTAGATTTAGAGATTACGTTTTTGTAAGTTCATCCACTTATTGAAACCAAGATATATCATTAAGTTGAGAGAAGTGGAGAATCATTGCAGTTGCAGGCAACAGGTACACAATTACTGGATTCATATTCAACTGAACTATAGATTTATCGAAATGTTAATCTGAAAGTGCATCAAGACTCTGATTATCCAGATTTTGACCTAAGATTTTCACATTAACGCTTGCGACGTATTGCAAGTGAATTATAGGCCGTCTACGGAGCAAGCAAAGCTGGTACACAATTCTATTTGAATCTAATTTAATCTCCTTAAGCCATCTTGCATAATCAAGATTAAATTTGTGCACAACTTTTAAATGAAAAAAACCTACCAGTAAAACAAGTGAAGATTCGTATTCAGTTGTTTTGTTAATAGCCTACCAAAAGTGTCGTTAGAAGATACATTATCTAAAAATAAAAAATAAAAATTCTATGTCCCATTCTTGTATAATTAAATACATATTTTCACATAAAACAATGTCAGTATGAGGTGTGGCATGAAAGAAATGACAATTCAAACATAGCACGAAAGGAATGACAGTTCATATAAAGCAACGTTGATATGAAGTTAAACATAACATTCCCATTGATATCATAAGCAGGTTTTGGCTAGAGGTGTAAAAAAAACGGTTCGGGAAAAAAACCGGACCAGTTTAAAAGAAACGGTTTGAGCCAACCGTTCCTAACCCGAACCAAACCCCGTTTGTATACCAGTTTGGTACCTTCACACTAAAAAAACCGTTTCAAAAATGAGAAACCGAATTAAACCGTAAAAAAACCGTTTTTTTTTTTATAACTGGTTTCAAAACCGGTCCAAATCAGTTTGTGGTTCGAGTATTCAGTGAGCCAAACCAGTTTGAAAAAAAACCGGTTGCCCACATGACAAAAAAAATTGGTTCGGTTTAAAACCCGACCGATCTGGGAAAAAACCGGATTGTACACCTCTAGTTTTGGCTGATGTATGAAATTTATGAATACAAACAGTTCAAGCAACAACTAATGTAAATCAAACCAAATAAGCTACAAAGGTTTTAGACTTTAGTATGAGGACGATTCACGATTAGAGACGATAGGAGCGACTTTGACGATGGAGTGGTACGATTCACTGTGATGGTTTAAATAAGCTACAAAGGTTTTAGACTTTAGTATGATTGTTGTAAATATTTATATTTATTATTTCTAAAATTAAAAGAATATATAAATACAATCATAGCTAAAAGGCTAAGTGGATGTTTGGAATTGCTTCTTCAAATTTCTTTTGACTTTTAAGAAGAAAAGTTAAAAGGATTTTAAAAGAAGAAAAGTTAAAAGAAGATGAAATTATGTTGAATGGAGATGAAATTATGAGTAGGGGAAGAGGACTTTTGAGAAGTCTAAAATTTTAAACTTCTAAAAAAAAGAAAACTCTTTTTGAGAAGTAAAAAAGGAATTTCACCGGATCCCAAATATACCCTAAGTAGGTTAGACATCTTGGCATGATTTGTATCACGTTCTAAACTTGTAAATTTGTTTATGACACGAAACCTACTAACCTGAAACACAAGTTTGTTTAACTTGGTGTCATGTGATGTTTAAAGTCAGAAATTGCCCACCCTATCTGTTAACCATAGGGCTAAGAATTATGATTAGATCTCTAAATTAATTATGTTAATCCCTGTGATCAGAGATAGAAAGGTGGTCATGGGCTCTTATATCCTGTTACCAAACAGCCATTGATCCCTGTGATCACTAGATAGAAAATGGAGTTATAGACAACAATGAAAATGCCCAGAGAATATAATAATGTTACACTCATCTGAAATTTGCAAAGGGGAGTAGGCTACACCTGCTTCCCTTTCTTTTTATTGGGCAGGTAATAAGCTGCAAGCCTAATGCCTCCTGAATATCAAACACTCAAGCAAAAGGGGAAACAACAAAGGCCAAGTAAAATGTCTGTCCAAAACTGTGACAATTTCTATTAAAGCGATGAAGATTTGGTCAATTCTGGTTGGCGAACTTGATTCCCTTCTCGATAGATGACTTAGCTCGGGCAAAAGGGCTTCCAAACCTTGTTTCTCGTAGTCCGAAAGTGAGCCCAGCCTAGGACTTCTTCTACACCGTTCTTGCCAAGTCTCACCTGTATAACAGATGTAGTTATTATCAAATTGCATACTTGCAACTGTTTAACCATCTAACTGCATATTTCGGTAAGAAAGGGTAATTATGTTGTATGATTAGGCAAGTGTGTTGCATATACCGGTAAAAAGTGAATAGTAGATTGCAGTTTTTTCTTGTTTGGCCTTTAGACTACTCCCATTCATAACCCAACCCAACCAAAACAATAAAAAACTATTTCTCTTTCCTTCATTTATCCAACCCAACTAAGTTAATTTTTCACATCCATCAGCAAAGCAACCCACCCACCCAACCCAAATCTTTTTTTCACTATTTTATTTAATTAAATTATCAGAAATATTAATATGAATTAAAAAATGTATATTTATATTTATAAAAATATAACAAAAATATATAAACTTAAAGATATACACGTAATTTAAAAAAAAAAAATAGAATACATCATTAACTTAAAAGCATATTTGAAATCTCAAAAGTATTACAATTTTGTACGGTTATTATTTTGCATTTTGATTTAGTGAATAAATTAACATTACAGTTTAGTAAAACTATCCACGTGTCCTAATATTATATCAACAAGAATTGACGACCAATGGTTGGTCTACCGAACGGGTCGTGGATTTTAATCGATGATTTATTTATTTTTTAACTTTTCCCCCAAACGACCTTTGGCTATGGTCGTCAATGGGAATAGTCTTAGAGAAACACCCAATCAAATGAAAAGCACATGATGGTGTGTGAGTTTCTTTATTTTCTAAGAGAGTTTTTTATAAAGGGAAGTAAAAGGAAGATAAGAACGAAGAGATTTGGGTATAAACATTGTCCAAGATTTTCAACGATTAATATTGAAGCAAGGTCAATTCTTGAGCAATGAGTGACTTTAACACTCGGGAAGTTTTGCAACGACCACAGGAGATTGAAAAACTTAGTGAAGTCACAAGTATAAAGGAATAGGAGTGATCATGATTGAGAAAGTACCTTAGAGGCAAAGAAAGGTAGTTCAGTAACATTTGATTGCACAAATGAGCACTCCACAACATCTGGGACCCCATTAAGTCCCTTCAAACAAGCATCAGCAAATATGGCCCCAGCGTAGCTGCACAAACCAACAAAAAAATTAACACTTCGTAGAAGTATGTATTGTCTACTGAACATCCAAAGAATGAAAGGCGAATGATGCAGCATAACACAGATATGACAGATTGACAGCTACAGAGCAAAAAAAATATCTTTTGTGCTGCAAGAGTTGATAAAACAATAATGCCAATTGCCAAGCTATAGTACATATCAGCTTGCAACTTACTCTCAGCAACTATATTCATATCACAATAACAGCTTCTGGCCAGAGGACCCATAAAACATGCTAGGATAAGTGGTATTATTGAACTAAACAAAACAATCAATGAAGGGAAACAACAATGTTAGTTAGGACTTACGCCATTGAAAGTGTAGCAGAACCCTTTCCAGCCTTCGCCTCCACAACCTCCGTTCCACCATCTTGAGTTCTTTTTGTTAGAGCAACGATCTCTTCACTTGATAAGTTATTTGCTTGTGGTGTGGCCTTCATTTAGAAGCAACCATCAGTACCATAAACCAAAATTACTGATACAGACACTTTCATGCAACTAAATGCATAAATAATCACCAAAAAATACCTGAGAAAACAAAGGTAGAATGGTAATACCAGCATGACCACCAACAACAGGCACATTTACACCTGAATATATGAATTACCCAGTTAGACAAGTCAGACTAAAAGAAATACTTGTATTCTTCCTCTGATTTACGAGATGTGGTAACTATACCAGAAACTGGAACCTTCGCCTTTCCGGCATAGAAAGTTTTTGCCCTGACAACATCAAGTGTTGTCACACCAAAAAGCCTTTTCTCATCATAGGTTCCTGCTTTCTTGAAGACCTCAGCAGCAATGGGTACAGTAGAGTTCACTGGGTTGCTGATCATGTTAACAAGCGCCTGAGGAATAACAAATGTGACAACCATTAGATGATAAAAACAATCATCCGAACTGCTGTATGTTAAAACACTACAAGACATGACATTCATATCTTGATTTATCCCACAAATTGCATAAATAAGATAGGTGAGTACTCACATGAGGGCAATACTTGGCAATCGCTGTGCACAAACCCTTAACAATGCCGGCATTGATGTTGAAAAGATCATCACGTGTCATACCTGGTTTCCTCGGTACACCAGCTGGAATGATGACAACATCAGCTCCTTCCAATGCCTTCCCCAAATTTTCATCTCCCATGTAACCAACCACCTATGAAACAAAACACCAAAACATTCCTATGTCAACAATTCAAATATAATTTCATAAACATTCAACTTCAATAATACACCAATTGATACAGCTTTACGTCAACAGTAAGCTAAGTTGTAACTTGTAAATACTGATCTGATCGCAATCGGTTTTCAAGTCACAAAATTGTAGCTCCTAAACACCAACATATATAGTCATATACTGATTCTAGTGAACTAGCAATCGTTACTACCAATGACTACAAATAATTATATACCAAAAAGCTCTTCAAATACAGAAACAATAGATCGTTAAATTCATAGCGGAGTAAACGAGGTAATATCGATCTATTCATTTTCAACATAAACTAAACTGAATTAAACCACAAGCAAATCGAAAAAAACAAAAGAGCAACCAAAACAAAGCAGATCAAGAACCAAATCAACAAAATCAATCACATATAACTATCTAAAATCCAAAAACCACACACAATTATCATAATCAGAGACGAATGGTGAACAATAACCTCAGATCTGGTGTTGATGTGGCTGACGTCAGCAGCGACACCTGGAGTTCCGGCGATATCGTACAGCGAGAGGCTCGAAACGAGAGGATTCAGCTTCATGAGGAGTGAAAGCGGTTGTCCGATGCCGCCGGCGGCGCCCAATATAGTAACCTTACGCTCCGGCGCCGACTCCGACGAGAAGCTCCGGCGGAGTAAGGTTGAGGATGATGAGTTTTGAGTGATGATTTGATCAATCTCAACATCGTCGTCCTCATTGTTGCTTCTGTTGTTGCAGGTTTCTAGAGAGAGAAAGTGTGTTGTAGATGGTGAAGAACCACACTACTGTTGGTTTTTTAAGCTATTTTTGAGAGAAAATAAGTTAAGAGGAATGACGATAATGGTCCCTCGGGTATTGTTGATCTTCATTTTCTGTCCCTTTTCTTATATTTCGTACATATCGTTATGTTGGTTAAATAGGTGATTTACTTATTTTACATTGTTGAAATCTGTTTTTTTATCTTGGCTTTGTTGTTTAGGTGAGGTTAAACTAAAGGCTTCCGTGTGAAATGAAATATAGGCAATTCTAGTTTTTTTCTTACAAAACTAAATTTATTCTCATATATGCATGAGTGGTAGTACAACTGTTTATTTATATGATCCACCCTTATATTATTGTAGAAACAGTAATTTTTTTATGATAATATTAAAGATTGAATGTGATTCATTTCTTAACATGCTTGGCTACTCTTGTAATTGCTTAAAATGGGACTTTTGACTAGTACAATCACTCGATTGTCCACTTCTAATAAACGTTTGCCAATTACAGCTTTGAACTACCGCATACTTGTTTCATAGTTTTCAGCTGAGCGACAGACCCAATACGACTGATAGATTAGTTTATATAAAAGAAAACTGAAATAAAAGTTTAAGTATGGGTAATTAATTGGTAAGATTATACTGATATTTTTTTAAAAGTGTAAATGGATAACCTTTTAAAGTATATACAACAAATTAATTAACATGAAAAATAAAATTAAGACGTATACGCGCGACCAGGAAGGTTAGGAAGCCACTCCACTTTCCTGATCAATACCCGCCTTCTTGTTTAAAATAATGTTCTCTTTGATCTAACTACGTAAAATTTAGTTTGACATACAAGTTTCACATAAATATAATGTTCAATTCATTGTCATATATGATATGAAGAGGAAGTATCAATGATTATGTATGTTTACCTTAGGCACGCACCGTTCAAATTCGAATATTTCATATAACATCTACGTTATAACATAGTTTAGCATATAAGTGAAAAAGTTATAAATCTGAAGGAAAAAAATGCTTGGTGAACAGATAAGTATAAATAATTTAGAGACTATTTCTGTAAATCGCTAAATGAATTGGGAAAATAATATAAAGCCAACACAGCCTATGGGTTTTGTGATTCCCAATGTTATTGTCACAACCATCTTTTTCCATATAAATTATTCTGGACATTCACAAAGGACGAATACTTTTATGCCAATAGGGTTTTTTATTATATTTATTATTTTAAAATAGGGTGTAACTAGTAAATAAATCAGAGTGTAACTAGAAATACCATTTTAAAAATCAAAAGTGTAAATAAAAATCTTAAACATCAACGAGAGCAAATTATAGATAAAAAATTTATTAGATGGATATTTCATATATATCTATTTTTGTTAACTTTTTCTTAAGTTTTTTATTTTTTTTAATATTCATAACTTTTATATATGATATTGTATTTTTATAAAAGCTATATCATAACACGATTGTTTTATTTTTAAAACAAATACAGTATCTTTATATAAAAGATTAAAAAATTATATTTTTTAGCTCATATGAATTTTGTTCGTCATTATGTCTTTATTGTAGTTCCTGGTGACTTTTCGCTTGTTATTGTGTTTTTTACACTATCATGTTTTTATAATATGATGAATTAAAAAAATAAAATAGTGAAATAACACTATTGTGTACTTCTAATATGTTAAACACAATGATAAAATAACGATTAATCAATCTAATACATTAAAAATAATTTCAAGATAACAAAATATAAAACATAAAACACAGTGATAAAATGTCTCATTGTGTGTAATCTGTATATCATTGTGTTTTCCCGAACACAGTAAGTATTGAAAAATACGTTGATGAAATAACATTATTGAGTAATATTAATAGTCAAAAACACAACAATAAAACAACAACAAATTTATATAATATATAAACACAATGTAGAAATAACAAGAAATAATTTAAAATAAAAAACACAATGATAAAATGATCTAAAATGTATACAATGATAAAATAATAACATATATATATATAATATATATGTATATATATATAACAATGCCAAACATAACATGAAATGATCTACAATATAAAACACAATGATATACGCATATAGCAAATGATGAAAAATATTTGATACGAACATCTGACGTATTTGACATAGTTATCAAATGTTCAATAGTTTAAAACATAGATGACATATGTAAATCCCAAAATCTATCTTAGGGGCTGTTTGATAATTTCTAAATGATTAAGTACTGAACCAATAAGAGGTCTGAACCATTAAGTGTTGAACCATTAAGAGGTTTGAACCATTAAGAGCTAGTATATCGGTTAATTATTCAAAGGCAAATGTCTGACCAATTCAGATAAGAGGTCTTAACCATTTAACATTAGACCTGTTAACCATTCAGTATTAGTATAATGTTTAACCATTCAGAGGCAAATGTCTGAACCATTCAGACATTTGATCGCGAAACAAACAGTCTGAACCATTAAATGCTAAACCATTCAGACATTTGAACTATTAAAAGGCTGATTCAGATGCTGTCAAACAGCCCCTTAGTCTTTTTAGATTAAATATGAATTTTATTATTACTCTACCTTAATATATATTTAAAGGTTTTACGTAATTTAATGTATTGTTATTTTAAATAGTCATAATATTTTTAATAACTCATATGATTACTACACGTTTATTATAATAAGTTAATAAAAAAATAATTACAATCTTTACTAATATCATTAAAACTATAGTTGTTTTTAAATAGATAAAAATAAATGCATAAAAAGCATGTAAATTTAATATATTATCAGTTAAATACAAAAAATATTTAGCATGTTTAAAGTTTAAACTATAATTACATGAAAAGATTACAATTTACAACTAGTAATCGTGCTCGCGCTTCGTTGTGGTATAGAAACATTCAGTTGTTAATGCAAACTTGTCTCACATGAACTTTAGGGCATTGTCATCGACGTAGGGACCCTAAAGAACTAACAACATCAATAACAGGAAAACCAAAACCATAACCGTAATCGACTCAACCCAAATTAGAGAACCTAAGTTATCACAAAATCCGATGGTCTCAGATGAACCCAAGTTCAACATCATTGACCCGAAGGAGATCCAATGACCCGACATCAGTATCAATAAACGGTCTCAGATAAATCTGCGTTCAACATCATTGATCAACACAAAGATTTTAGTAAGATAAATTGACTTGGACATCGCCTAGGGAGTACACGACACACCACCATCGACAACCACCTCCGGTGTCATCTCCGTAACCCCAACTTCAACACTATATAGGCAGTCGTGGATCGGAGCCCAGAGGCAGTCATAGGCCTCCGACAACATCCACGATTATTAAAACCTTAAAATATCCGCCAAGGCAACCCGTGAAATCATAGGGCCGACAACGATGAGGGTGAATTCCCAGCAATCTGCAATTACCGGAACAACAGCAACCACAAGTTCATGAGGATAGTATGAAAAAAAAACAAATATTAAGGTAAAATTACTTATAATATGCTAATTATTGTTGTGTGTGACGGGTTAAATGAATCTAGCATTATTATATTCTATTCTTATGAGATAAAGGCCGTAAGAAATTGTCTTCTTCAAAAACCACCAATGCATTCTGAGTAATTGATCGTGCTTAAGTAGAGGTAGGCCTAGAAATTTTTTCTTCGAGGCCGGTTTTTCCTGTTCTCAAGTAGCCATCTATATGTTGGAATTTTCGGATTCGGTCGGGTCAGAGTCATATAAACAAAATACAATAACATTATAAGACACTTGACAATAATACAATTTCATTAAAAAGTTAAAAATATATATATAACTATATTTCATAGTTGTTGTTTACGAGTCTTTAATATCTTTTACATCATCAATCGAAACCTTTTATAAAATTATTTCTCAATGTAACAAATAGAGGTGTCGTTTAAGGTATTCTTTTACAGATAAGTAAGGAATATTAATAGATGAATAAGATACGAGTTGGGTTTTTAGTTTAATAACAATCTATTAGTGATTATATCTGAGATTACTTTTCTTAACTAAAACGGGCTATTATTTATTTTTTAATAGGTTAAACATTTTAAAAAGGGGTTTAGGGATCGAAATTTTTTATAGGAAATCGTTAGTGTTCGTTACACATAAGAAAAAAAAAATCCAGGGGGTCAATATGTTTACTCACTTTCATTTATGGTGATTATGGAGATTAAAATTGTTTTGATCAAGGTTAACTTCTCTTTTTAAAAGTTAATTCTTGACAGACTGTCACGTTATCGAAAGGGGTTAAGGGTGAATGTTGTGTCTAAGCTATGCTTAGTCTGTGATAACGTAGAAGAATCCTCATAATATTTTTTATGCGGGTGTGTCTTTATAAAGAAAATTTGGATGAATGTTTCAGGTGGTGTAAACTCTCATCATTTGCGAGTCTACCTATTGTCGAGATTATGGAGTGCCCGAGCTCATATTTTTATCGAAATCAATTGGTTAATCTCATCAAGGCAATTATTCAAATATCTCCGTGATGCATATGAAGATCAAGAAACAATAAGGTATTTAATGGCGTAGAGCCGTAGACATATGTTCAAGCAATATCATGGAAGTGATTAAGGTTTTTAGTTTCAATTGGATTAAAAACAAAATGAAATTTAATTGGATTGTTTGAGGAATGTGGCGTATTTGTAATTTTGTACATGAAGTGTAATCCAGGATATGTGGGTCCTAGTTACTTTGTTAGTCCCTGTTTTTTTTTAATAAGAGATGTTGCTCTTCACCATTCAAAAAATAAAATATAGTTTCTTTTATAAGTAAAGTTACTTAATAACTTATTTACTCAAAAAAAAAAAAAAACTTTTTGTAAAGATTTAACACTGACGTTAGGCCTACACTTTTGCTATTGTACTTTGAAAATATATAATAGGTTTTACTGGCGCACACGACGGGTTAAAACCATAGATATAACTAATCAAGGCGTAAAGGTTATAAAAACATTATAGTGTATATTTGGTTAAAAAATAGACTTTACTAAATTTCAAGAACCGTATGATTATATCATTAAAGTTTAGAGATAGTAAGATAAATTAGTAGTGTGTAATCATATCTCTTCATAACGTGTTGAAAATGTAAATAAATAAATAAATTAGCAAGATGTAATGTTTAGTTAAAAAACAATAAAATATAAAATTTGTTGACAATTTTTTAAAAATGGAAAACTTAGTAATGGTTTAAAAAGATCACCATACCTAAGTTCTACAGAATTTAAAACACATTAATTTACCATCAGTAAAAAATAAATAAGTAAATAAATGATAAGTTTTTTCTTACGACAAATGTAAAACTCTAGTTATAAATGCTATTTTTAATTAGACTCGTGTATTAATTTCATAATCAAGACCGTACTCTACCTCTCATGAGAAAACTCACAAACATAAAAAAAACTTTTTCACTTCAAAACCACCTCATATTTATATATTTTTGATAGCTTATAATCATTTGGTCTGCTTACTTTCAGAAAAGCAGTTGCGAGTAAAATAACACATGCTTCTTCTCCCTATCCATTTATATCACCAACCACAGGTTCTTCGTAAACTCTACCGAAATGTTCAATGTTCATCCTGCATTCACTGAATCATCAGAATCGTATTCGAAATTGGGTTTCAATCTAACACCATTAATTCTTTGAATCAAATTCTGTTGTTTCGATGTTTGACCACCAACTGTTCGACCATTTGTCTCAAAGATGCTGTCCACTCCTTTGTAAGCTCTTATTCCCTCCGATCACTTCCTCACAAAACAAGATTCTGCTAAATGTCTATGTGTGTGTTTATGTGGGCACCCTTTATCCTTTTAAGTTATATGTCAGTTGTGTATTACTGTGTTTATAGCTTTGTTACTTGGTTTTGTACCAAATAGTCTGCAACTCTGCAAGTATGGCAATGTGAGTGGAGGGAGTAACTATGGCTGTCCCCTTGCTTGCCCACTTGATTTTATTATAATTTTGTTCTCATGTTAGAGTTAGTAACAATCTTTTTTAATTATAACCCGAGCTTTTCTGTTGATGGTTATCATAAGATTCTCTTATCTGCCGACTACAATTAAGGGTCCAAGTCATGATCTTTTTAAAAAAGATATTCTTTATGTATATAGAAAACCAACAAACTTTTGTAAAAAGGGTCAACAGACTATCTTGACCCTCCCCTAGTTCCGCCCCTTAGAGTCTACTTTGTGTGCCTTTCTAACACTAGAAGATTGTTATAAGACACACCACTAAACCGTTACATCCGAACTAACCACTCCCGGATACCAGGGTTCTTGATATTCAAATTTTGGGAATTGGATCATGTGAAAGCAGAATGGATGCTTGACATAATATTCCAAATGTTCATATTTCTGGCACATCTATTTAGGGTATTTATTATGAATATTGTCTGATAAAGAATGGTAATGATGCATTTATTCAGTATTTGATTTGAAACAAGCAGATTTAAGGTGTTCATTGAAGTAGGTTATTGTACTGCTCATGATTGTATCTTTCTCCAGGAATTTATCGGTTACTTGCACAAACAACAATCTGGTTCCAAATACCTGTTTGTCACAATCTTTCCATCATTTTGTGGAATGTTATCGACGTTGCCTGAAAACAGCACATTTGGATCCCCATGAGTCTCCTGGATTGCTATTTGTTAGATCTTTCGGAGGGCTTCAGTTACCTAGAGCATTTAACAGGAGTCCTCATTCAGATGAAGCATCAAACTTCTCCGAATTAAGAAGCCAGCGTAATTACAATTACCTTGAGAATTTTCATCTGCATAACTTTGTTGTTATAAAAAGGTCAGTTAAGGATAAGAACGAAATAGAAAGAAGGCAAACAGTCGGATTAGCAAATAAAGGGAGTGTTCCATGGAACAAAGGCAAGAAACACACTGCAGGTATTTTTGCATTTCAATCTGATGTGTTGGGCTGTTGTCTATCCCCTTTTTTCGAGTCTGCGTGGAGGGTGGGGTCAATGCATGAATATGATTTTGTTAGGGTAATTTGATATGATTTAAGTGTTATCTTACAGAGACTCGCGCGTTGATCAGTCAGAGAACTAAAGAAGCTTTAAAAGATCCCCAGGTGTGAACTCATGTAAGGGGCTGTCTGTGTAAATATGTAATTTAGTTGGCATATGTTCCATCTCATGTCTTACACGATTACATGTTTGAAGCCGACCCACATCCCTTGTTGACCCGTGCATGCTTTTGTGCATTTTTATCTATATTCTGTTCTAGTTTGATAGGAATCTGATTTTAGGTATTGTGCATATTCCTTGTGACACTGCAAATTAATTTTCTTTTCTTCTAAAGTCACCTTTCCCTTACATCCTTCTTGTACACTTTCAGGTAAGAAAGAAAATGGCTGAATGTCCTCGCACTCTTAGGTATGATTATACATTCTCTTTTTAGGTTTGCCCAAACACAACTATAAAAAATAAAGTGATATATTTAGTTACAACTCTAATAAAATATAGTGATATACTATTAGTTATAATCGGTTATGGATAACTTCTCACAAGCATAGGCTAGAGCCAAAAAGATTGGTGCTTAAAGGAGTATCATGGAAGAATAGTAATTTGTCTAAGAAGCCTAGGGGATTCAACTCCTTGTTCCTATTTACTTATAGACTTATAGTTCTATAAGGTTCCATTTCTGGATGCCATTGAAATAATATACTTCTCTAAGCATTTTTTACACACTAAATGTTCATCAAAAGCTCACCTGTATAGGGCAAAAACCAATTTGAGGTGAGTCCAACCCAACACATTTCAACATACAAATAATTACCCATGCTGAATCATTCCTGCTTGACACTTTACCCAACCTGCTTGTCATTCAGTTTGCCACTTCTACAAATATATTATTTTTGTCGACACATTTCTATGCAGCGATCAAACGAAGGAAAAAATACGCATAACAATTACACGACAATGGAGAGAGCGTAATAGGTGGAAAAGGTCAACAGAAAGTTTCATATCAGAATGGGCCGAGGGCATAGCAAATGCTGCTAAGAAAGGCGGACATGGTCAACAAGAACTAGAGTGGGATAGCTATGAGAAGATAGAAACGGAGATTGCTCTTCAACAAATTCAACGGGCTGCTGATGTGGCAAAGGCAAAAGAAATGGCACAAATGCGAGCAGAGAAACGAGCAAAAGCAAAAGCTGAGAAAGTGAAGGTTACTCTAAAGAAACATGTAGCGAAAGTAAAAGGGTTAACAAAGAAAAAATCAAAAGAAGACAAGGAAGAGCTGGCTGCTGCTGAAGATCTGAAACTGAAAGAGAGATTAACAAAGGTAAAACCTCGTAAAAAATATTAGGTGACTTTAGTATTATCTTCTCAAAACTACATAAAGACGCTCGTTCAATAGTGCTTAGAGGTGGCAAAATGAGCGGATCAGATAGACTGGGTAATGGGTCAAAGCATGGTTGGGCATGAGGAGTAATTTTAGTACATTAGATATATTGAAATAATGATCCATTTTCATTTATAATATTATGTAGGAGGTTATGAACACTTGATTATGTCATGACTCATGGGTTACTTTCAACAAGCCCAACCTGTTTGGCTCGTTTCTCTTTTAGTTAAGTTTCTACATTCTAGCCATTCGACTCGTTAGCACTAAGATAAAGTCCAATTTAACTCTTTTTCACACAAACTGGTTTAAATTTCCATCCATAGTGTAAAGTTCTATTGGTAATATTACAGGCGGGATGATAAGAAAGGAAGGCAGAGGTTTCCTTTTGGTGTTGACACATAAAAGTTCAACCTTTTCTTACTTGGCAAAGATTTCTCTAAAATTACTTGCTTGCCAATTGTCATACAAAAATTTAGATGATGCATCGTCGTGTTGCTGTTCAAGATTCTTCGGTTTTCTCACTGGCTAGTTAGAAATTCTCTTGATACTTAACATTATATGGCACTCTCTTAGTATGATTCATTTGGTGGGTGACAGATTCACAGGAAAAGATCCATAAACAATCAGTCGAGTAGCCGAGATCAAAGGGCTTGGGAAAGACTTGACCTCTACCTTTTGAAAAGAGACACAAGGAAAGAGGACATTTCTCTTGCAGATCAAATTCGTGATGTGAAGAACAAGAAAGCAGAGATCGTCATCAATGGAGCTCTGAAAATTGCACCCCCTGATCATCCTTTCTCTTAAATGGTGTAATATTAGCACTGTTTTACCCGTCATTAAATATATTTTGTTGAATTCAGGTACTTAACTTCAATAGGAGCTAGATGAGTATATTGTGACACACTGTTCTGGACTAAAGAGTCTCTGTGTTAATACAAGACCATTGTTTGTAGGCAATTATGTATCACTTTTTGTAGTCATTAGGCTTGGTAAAAGTTCCATTTGCATCATTTTTTATTTCAGATTATAGTAACATTACAAAAGGCTTACGTTTATGATAGACAAGATAAAATTGTAACATTCCGAAAAGTAGCAAACCATACAATGACCACTATAAAACACCAAGATAAGTTGTTTAATGGTATTAAACCATAGCTAGCTTGTATAAATCTTTGAGTTGAATGTAACTCGCTTGTATAAAAACTCGCTTGTATGAAAACTCAAGCTGACTTGGCTTGCAAGCTAGTTTGGCTCAAGTTAACTCTGGTTAGCTCAAAAAAATTTACTCATTTCTTTGTGTATTCATAGACTGATACTAATTATGCAAGCCTCATATAGTTTGAGATCATAGTTAACTTGTTATTTGAGTCTTTGATACAAAGTCTTCTATTGAAAAAATAAAACACATAACAACAAAAATTGAAAGTAAACAAGTCAGCTAATCAAACTCATCAAGTTACCAACTAAATAAAGCTCGGTTTTTTGCTTGGTTGAAAAAATTAGTCTATTCCACTAGACTTGTATTATTACTCGCTCAAGCCCGAGATGATGCTGGCTCAAAGTGAACTAGCTCGTGAACAGATCTAACCATGGGCTGGTCCTAGAAATGGCTAAAACTGCTCATAATAGCATCAATGCATCATGAAAACCACTCACAATGATCATAAATTAACACACCGCCTAATATACTGTGAGGCATGAACCAACAAATATAATAAGTTAGCAACCTGATGCTTCAAGGACACAATAAATACCACAAAACTGACCATTTGAATAAGCAGTAAAAAGTTGTCGAACTAACGCATCAATTTATAACCATATTATGAAGTAAACAAAAATAATCACGTCTAATATAACTGAAACGGAGTAGAATTAGCACTTCATGTCTATTATATGCTCACTGATAGTTCTGTGCATAGTTCGGTGGAGGCGGCATGTCTCTTCCAGGTATGTCCTGGCTCTGGTAAGGGTTCCCACCACCTGCATTTGGTGCATAGCTGTTTGGCCCTGGTCCATACTGATAAGGCGCACCTCCATTGTTTGGCCCTGGTCCAGACGGATAGAGTGCACCTCCATTGTTTATCCCTGGTCCAGACTGAAAAGGTGCACCTCCATTGTTTGGCCCTGGTCCAGATTGATAAGGTGTGCCTCCATTGTTTGGCACGTACCTCGCCTGCTGCTGGTAACTCTGAGCATTTGGCGGCATCCCACTGCCCATGCTGTTTGGTGGTGGCATCCCACCGCCCATGTTGTTAGGTGGCGGCGTCCCACCGCCCATGTTGTTTGGTGGCGGCGTCCCACCGCCCATGTTGTTTGGTGGCGGAATCCCACGGCCCATGTTGTTTGATGGCGGCATCCCACTGCCCATGTTGTTTGGTGGCGGCATCCCACTGCCAATGTTGTTTGGTGGCGGCATCCCACTGCCCATGTTGTTTGGCGAGCCTGCATTGTAGCTTGGACGGGGAGCATTCCAGTTAGGCTGACCGCCACCAGCATTTGGTGGTCCTCCCATGCCAGCACCTTGTTGCATGCCCCCTATGTTTCCAGATGGTGGTGCGACTCCGGCATTTGATGGTCCTCCTATGTTGTTTGGAGGTCCTCCCATGCCACCACCGGGTGGTAAGCGGTTGTTCTGCATGTTCTCTCTTCTCCTCTCAAAGTTTCTTGACCTATCAAAGTTGCGAGGCCTGTCATTCCTTCTGTTTCTCTCATTTGCTCTGGCATTGTTTCTGATCCATTCCTCATGGTACTTAGGATCATATGGAACAGCTTTCCCATCAATAAAAGGTTCTCCTGCCACATAAAAATGCAAATGCAATAATAAATTGCTTTCGTTTCACATATAACCTCACAAATTGAGCTAAAGAAATACTAAATGAAATGTTATACCTCCATAATCCTTGTTTTTTACATCCAAATAAGAATCAGGTAGCACCCAACGAACGCCCGGTAACTCTAAACAAAAGCAAAAGAAAATTTGTAAAGATCGTAATAAAATCCACAAAAATTATGTCAATGAAGCAGCTAAATTATTACCTTTCAACTTGTAGGAGTCTTCTTCAGAGACAAGGGCACCAAAAGCAAAATAGCATCTAGTTGAGACCGAATAGATTTTCATCCTTGCTTCATCATAGCTAAAAATTAAAAAAATTAATGATCCCTTAGTAAACCTTACAGGCTTTAAAACAAATTAAAACACAAAGAAAATGCATATATATGTAACCACACAGTCCTGCATACCATAAGTACACAATCTATAGGTTGATGAAATGTTTAATCTTTGATTATTCAAAATGAAATTGATCATATACTATCCTACAAATGCATACACTCCAGCTTTATACTGAAATACATACTATTCAACAATAACCACAATCAAGATTATATATTTACATTAAACTGTAAATAATCCCATACGTAAACATAAAAAATGCGTATTATCAAACATCAGATCAAACACTCACCACCTAATTGACCCTACCAGCTAAAAACACGATTCAATCTCAAAGAATTGCAACAGAAATCTGCAAAAACAATAAACAAGCTCGATAACATTACCTTCCAACAACCTTCGCTAACGTGTTGATGTACGAGTCAATAATCTCATCTCTCGTAGGCTCACCTTCCGGTTTCTCCATGACTACAAGCCAGTGCTCAAAATCACATCCATCAAGCAGAATCGTCTCCTTAGGAGGCCGATTCGACCAGTTAGGGTTCGAGTCGTTCAGCGACGATGTGGTTTGTCGCGTGGAGAAAGCACGGGCCCTAGTGGCGACAAGGGCGGCGTGACGGAGGTTGTTGACGGCGGCGATGAGTGGCCGGAGGCGGAGGATGGTGGCGGAGGTGGTGGTGTAGATACGAGGAGCTAGGGTTTGATTGGCGGTGGTGATGAGTGAACGAAGGAGAACACGAGTCGCCATTTTCAGGGGTTTTGAAAGGTTTTGCGTTTCTCAGTGTATAAAGACTAAAACCCTAGTTGTTGATCGGATAAGGGAGAGGGAGTGTTGTGTGCGTTATCAATGCCTTGTTTAATGTTTTTATAATCTAGAGTTAATTACGCAAATGGGCCCCGTAGTTTATCGAAAATAACAAATTTAAGTATTAAAGGTTTTTTGTAACAGGTTGAAGTATTATGTTTTTAATTTTATAATAAAAATAGATACTAAGACTAACCGGCGTTAATTATTCTGGTAAATTTCAACAAAATGACTAAAATGCCCTTTGAAGAACTACTTTTGTAATTTTATATCTCTTTATTATCTGGGGACCATTTGTGTAATTAACTACAACTTTTTAAGAACCCAACCCTTCCCCTTTCCCCATCGGCCACCACCACAATCTAACCACCATCTAGACGCCACCATCTTACCAACCATTTCCTCCACCTTTAATCGCCAACCCTCCAGCCACCTGCCACCAGCCACCACTAAACTCCCCAATCGAGAACTGAACCCTAATTGAGCATTGTTCACAAGAAATCGGCTTGTTCCTAGATTGTACACAACAAATCGATAATGTTCACAAGAAATCTGAACCCTAATTGAGATCTAAACCACCACCGGACCACTAAATACCCACGCACGATCACCGCACCACCCCACATTAACTTGTTGGTGCACTGTTACCAACCACCGACACTATTACAGGGGAAAGGGAAGAAGGCCAGAAGGGATTTGGTGATATGATGAGGATGGTATGATTGTGGAGGTGGAGATGATGGTGATGTTGCGTTGATGTTGATGTTGCGATGGCGATGACGATGATACAGATGATTGATGATGATGAGATGGTGGTGATGTTTTATTTAAAGAGATGAAGATGACGTGGGCCGGCGGTGAAGGGGGCGGTAGTATTGGGGCCGGCGGTGGGGGCGGCGATAAGGGGGAGGTATTAGGGCCGGCGGTATTGGGGCTGGCGGTGGGGGCGGCGATATTGGGGCCGGCGGTATTGGGGCTGGTGGTAGGGGCGACGGTATTGGGGCTGGCGGTGGGGGCGGCGGTATTTTGGCCAGCGGTGGTGCTGGCCGGGCGGCGGGCGACGGTGATGGTGGTGAAATGAGTCTGTAAACTAAGGTGTGATATATATATATATATATGTGTGTGTGTGTGTGTGTGTGTGTGTGTGTGTGTGTGTGTGTGTGTGTGTGTGATATTACACAAACAGTCCCTTATATATATGAAATTACACAAAAAGTCCCTTTAAGTTAGATTAGTAGTCAATGTAAAGTGAAAAAACAAAAATACTCTTAGATTTAACAGAAAAGTTAATGTCTGTTAATGTTAATACCTTAACTCGTTATAAATTGAAAACACAATACCCAAACTTGTTATTTAAAACCTTTAGTACCCAAACATGTTATTTTAGATAAACCACGGGGATCATTTGCGTAATTAACTCTATAATCTATATACTTGTATATTTTAGACTCAAACATGGTAAATTTAATATATATCAACTAGCTTTAGTAAACCAGTGTATTACACAGGTTTAATAAATAAAATATTAAATAGAATAAAAATTATTAATTATAAAACGATAAGCTTAGTCATGATTTGATTGAAATTATGTATAAGTAATAACTATAATTAATAAAATAATTGTTGGACTCAACAAGTGCATTAAGAAATAATGCATAAAATTATGATGCTTGCCAAAGCATACAATCAAACAAAATGTGTTTTAACATACAAAACAATCATTTATAACATATTAACATTATTAACATTCATAACAATCACTAACATTTGTTTAAATTTCTTTTTCAGATGTGTAGATAAAATAAATTTTGATCAAGTGTTCATAGCGGTTGTTCAATCCATAGCGGATGAACATTCCACAGCGGATGAACAAACACTATGCACAGCGGATGACAAGTCTTCTCCACAGCGGATGAGATATCTTCCACAGCGGACAGCTAATCATCCACAGCGGACAGCATATAGACTTAGGATTATTTATGTAATATTTTTTTACATAAGGGTAGTTCAGTAATTGTATATAGCTTTTGTGTATAGGCTATAAATAGCACACTACCCTAATCCTTTGTAAGCTTTTGAACAATCAATCAAACAATCTGTTATTATCATTTTTCGAGCATTCAAAACACACACACTAACACACAATCACACACACACACACACACTCAATTCTTTCACTTGAATCATGGGTTTCCTCACCATGTTTCTTGTTGGTTGAATATTGAGAGATATTGAAAAAGGTCTTTGAGGGAATCAACTTGTTCATGTTGAATATTGTTCTAATATGTTCATGTTCAACGTGTTATTGTAAAGTTGATTTCATCAATAATAATATGAACTAATTAATTTTTTTTTGTTTTTTTCAAAGATAAATTAAACATTTTATTTTAAAATAACGTTTTAAAAAGATTTTCATTTTTTAAAATTTACTTACTATAACTTCGTATTTTAATTATTTCTTTACAAAAAAATTACTTTAAAAAACTAATTTTAAAATATTACATAAAAATAGTTTGATTTTTTAGAAAAAAATCTTTTTATTAGAAACTATCTCTATAGAAATAACATCAATAAAAGTTTTCTTTCTTAATTTATTAAAAAGCTAATTATTATGTAAAAATAAATAAACAATATTATTAGCAATTAACGTGGTTATTTAATAGGAGAGCGAAGCGGGAAAAGTTTGATGAGAATGAATGTGGTTCTGACACGCGGCACCCCCATGTACCATTTTATTAGAGTAGAAAGATGATCTCTAATTCAATCTTTTTATTTTTGAACTGTAAATGTGCGACCCTCTTCGGAGGATATGTGTTATCTTAATCGGGCTCACTTATCGTCTCATCCCGGGTTGAACGATAAATGGTGGAGCCAAAAATTTAGGGTCCCGATTGAAAAACGAATAGGTAGGCCATGATTAAAATAACATATATTTTTCAAAGTATTGTCGTACATTTGTTATTGAAAAAACAAGAGTAAATTACACGGATGTTCCCTGTGGTTTCATTAAAACTTTGAATTTGGTCCCTAATGTTTAAAATTTTTAGATTTGGTCTCCAATAATCCATTTTGCTTTCACTCATGGTCCAAAACACTAATAGAGTTAGTTTTAGTTGTTAACTCAAGGACATTTTTGTCATTTTAACTTGTAACACTCTAATATACCTTTTAATTAAAAAAAATAAAAGAATATTTCATGCTTATTATGGAATGTCAATCAAATAGGATCCTCAACACTAATTGACCGAAGCCCTAATTTTTAATCAAATAAACCTGTATTCATCATTTTCCTCTAATAAAAGGGTAACTAATAATGACACATGACACCACCATAATTATTCTTATTAAAATGTTCCCGCTTCTCTCTTATATTAAATAACCAAATTAATTATTAACAATTTTATTCAATTCTTTTTTTATATTAAAAATAATTTTAATAAATTAAGAATGACATCTTTTAATTAACGTTATTCTAAGGAAACAAATTATTATAAAAAATATTTTTTCTAAAACATCAAACATTTTAAAAATACAAAATTTTAAAATTAGTTTTTTTAAAAAGTAAAATTTTATAGACCAAAAATATTTAAAATTAGAAATTATAGTAAGAAAGTTTTTAAAGATGGCATATTTTTTAAAATATTTATTTTGAAACAAATGTTTAATTTATTTTTTGGAAAAAAAAGAAAAAATTTTAAAAACAAAAGTTTGAAAAGTTGATATCATTGTCTATTATTATAGTTCGTACTCATACGTAATTTATTTGTAACTTATCTTAGAATATTGTTTTATAATTAACAATTTTTATTTCATTTAATATTTTATTTATTAAACCGTGTAATACACGGGTTTACTAAAACTAATAATCAAATAGAACAGTAACAAAATTGAGTGGACGATGGTGAACTCGCATGTAAGAAGCCCCTTGAAGATTTTAATCCGTGCTACATTACGGTAAGTTATCTTATTACGAAACACGTGTTTATTCGATCTATTATGTGTGTTTTTTGAGTAATCGTATGTATGTTATTATGTGTGTGTATATATATGTGTGTGTTTTGTATGTATATATGTGTGTGTGTTTTGTGATTCATTGGTTTTATGATTCATCGTACGTTATGTTGTATGTGTCATGTGTGGGTGTATATATTTTTGTTTGTGTGTGTATAATATATCTATATGTATATATGTGTTTGTTACATATACAGGGTGCAATATAGTGTACGTGATATATATATATATATATAGAGAGAGAGAGAGAGAGAAAAGTTACGGTACAAAGTGTTTTTTTTTTGTGCGAAGCGTACAAAGTTATCACGCAAGACTGAAGGGTACAGGTGGAATTATAACGCAAGTGTAACAATTAATCACGCAGAGATGGAATTATCACGCAGAGGTGGAATTATCACGTAAGAATGTATTCTTACTTGATTCCACGCGAGTGTAATTTTTCTTGCATAATTATCACTTTGTTCTTGCGTGATTATTATTGTTCTTGCGTGATAATTCCATCCTAAAACTTTGTACGCTTCGCACGAAAAAAGCACTTTGTATAGTAACTTTCCCCTATTTATATGTATATATGAATATATATATTATGATGTATATGTGTATTGATATATATATATATATATATATATGTGTGTGTGTGTGTGTGTGTGTGTGTGTGACATATGCACACGGTATACGAAAACTTTATTTTTTATGATTAATCCTATGTTATTATATATGTGTTTTTTTGTGTGTATGTATATGTGTGATTACTCATATTAACAGAATGTTATTATGTGTGTAGGGGGCGTTTACAATACAAAGTGCTTTTTTCATGCGAAGCGTATGAAGTTTTAGGTGGAATTACCACGCAAGAACAATAATAATCACGCAAGAACAAAGTGATAATTACGCAAGATAAATTACACTCGCATGGAATTATCATGCAGTGATAATTTTACCTCTATGTGATAATTCCATATCTACGTAATTAATTGTTACATTTTCGTTATAATTCTACCCATAATCTTCATTCTTGCGTGATAACTTCGTACGCTTTGCACGAAAAAAACACTTTGTACCGTAACTTTTCTCTATGTGTGTATATATTTATATGTGTGTTTGTGTTTTGTGTGTGTTTGTATGTGTGTGATATGTGTGTTAATGAACAAAGTGATATGTGTTTGTGACACTTAGTTTTATCTTCAATACTCAAACCGTGAAAATCTTTTAAAACCTGAACCGACCATACAAGTAGTACGGTTACGGTTCATCATCTACTCAATTCCGGTGCACGGTTTCAGGTCCAGTCCAGGTCGGACGCTTGCTTTTATCGTTTTTTAAATGTTTTTTTTGTCTTTGCAAGTCCTAAATTTATCGTTTGATATGTTTTTTTTGTTATTGCAAGAAGATGAGGACAATGATAGTGATGAAAGTGATTTCATAATTGATGAAGAAAATTTACTAGAAGATGCTGAAGTAGATATGAGAACTTTTATACAAAATGTTGATATTATTGAGGAATGGGTAGGGTCTGGTGAACAAGAAGAACATGGTGAGGAAGGAGATTATGGAAGTGCTCATATTAATCATGATGATTTTGAAAGTGGAACGAACTCAGAGAATGATAACCCAAGAAAAAGAGCTTTGAGGCGACTTAGAAGGGAAAGACAGAGAGTTGAATGGGGTTTCTGAAAGGCAAACGGTTAGTTTCTATGTGGGTCAAGTTTTTCCAAACAAAGAAATAGCAAAACAACAAACATCTATTCATGCCAAGAGAGCAAAAGGCAGTTACATATCATTAGCAATGATAAATTCCAGTTTAGGGTGATTTGTAAAGGAAGCATACCTCAATTTGAAACGAATGCAAATGTCGATGGAGTAGGTGGGTCCATAGGAACCTTGGATGATTCAATAAGGTCAAAAAATGTGAGTCAACCGGCATGCCCTTGGCTTTTTTATGTATCCAATAAAGATGAAACTTGTGTTGGGATTTGAACAAGTTTATCAGAGTCATTTTATCCATATAAAATGAAAAACGCAACGGATAAAGAGATTGAAAACTTGTTACAATTAATATATATAAACCATTTTATATATCTGTTAAAACCCGTAATGGATCGTTATATGAAAAACATGCCTACAAACAACCATAGGGTGTTTAGAAGACTACCTCTCGTATGGGTTTGAGGAAGATGATCGATGAATGGCAGCTTCCAAAGAAGGACGCCTCAAGTTAGTCTACCCTCAAGCCTCCAACAAACACCCGGTTGCTAGGATTTTCACACTTGAACGAATTTCTGTTCTTGGTTTTTCTTCGACCGATCGAGAGAAAACCAAAAAACAAAACGTGTACTTTTTGAGTGTCTTGTAAGTTATCAGAGAGAGTGATTGATTGCAATCATATATTGCATGTCCTATGAAACTGAAATTTCAGACGAGAAGAGAGAAAAGTAGACGGGGCCCAGCCCCTTGTCCCATCCGCATTTCTCAAACATTCACCCGCATTAGTAAATACGGATGAATAACCTCCTACCACATTTGTAAATGCGGATGAAGAAATTTCATCCGCATTTCCCAAATACACATCCGCATTTGTAAATGCGGATGAGTAATTTCATCAGCATTTCCTCAAATGCTTATCCGCATTAGTAAATGCGGATGAACAGTTTCCATCAGCATTTCCATAAATGCACATGCGGATGAGTAATCTTCATCTGTATTTCCTCAAAAGCACATCCGCTTTAGTAAATGCGGATGCGTAATTTAAGAAATACGGACAAAAGACTATATTGTTGTTCAACCATTTGAATAATAATATAGAATACTCTCTCTAAAATAAATTATCCACATAATTTATTTATAACACAAGTGTAAATATTCAGAAACTTAATTTCTAAATACTTTAAGTGTTAATATTTATTTATATGATCATATTATAAAATAAATATTGTAGGTGTTTGTCTAACTTGTTATTGGGTATGACTCTACTTGGATCATAACGTACTAGCCACATCAATTCAATATGTGTCTTGGGCAGACCATTTCCAACAATCTCCCACCTGCACAAGATACGTAGAGGATTGATGCAAGTAGCAAATACCGCCTAACAAAGGTTTACTACCCCTAATACGCATGAGAAAGTGCCATTCAATAATATCATCTTCTTCAAATCCCTTACTTGAAAATGATTTAGGTGAATCTATCAGTTATCCTTTTGTTACATATGTCATGTTAAATCTAGAGACACAGAGTGATCATTCCCTGTTGATTTAACTTTATCAGGCCTTAAACACCTTACTCTCAACGAATAAGAGGAACAAATCCCATCTTGACTACATATGTTTCTCATAATCACCTTGTATCACACAAGAAACTAGCCTTGTGTACTGTCCATAAATCAGAACAGCGAAGAACTAGGTCAAAGTATAATATTTGGTGAATATCAAAACCTAATATGTATCTCAGGTCGGAAGATACTATGATATTCTCCTTTACTCAAATTTACTTATGATCAATTACAAAATTCCATGCAGTAACATTTGAGAGCGGGTGAGTCCAATATTTGTATCCCACAAATATATATGAACTTTGGTAGCAACCTTTTGCTCTATATTCATACCTTATGAATATCCACCAATCCAAGTTCATAATAGTCTTACCTTCATATTTGTTCCCACAAATATGACCGACTACGGACATTTAGAATAATAAACATATTCATGGATCTAAACATGCTAAAATGTAACATAACTCATAGTATTATAATTATATATATGAGTCAAAATAACAATTGTTTCGTTGTTTAAATACTAAATAGATCAAATCCAATCACTAGAATATCGAAGTCCTAAGGCACAAGTATGACTTTCATGCTTTGGCCTTTCAAGGAGCTTCGTGAGTGGATCCGCAATATTTTGATCAGTGTGAGCTTTGCAAATACATATCTCTTCTTTTTCAACTTCATCCTTTATGCAGTTGAATCTCCGCTCAATGTGCCTTGTTTTTTGATGTGCACGGGGTTCCTTGATTTGAGCAATCGCACCCTCGTTGTCATAAAAGATCTGTAAGGGATCTTGAATGGTAGAGACTACCCCTAGATCGGCAATGAATTTCTTTAACCATGCAGCTTCTTGTGCTGCCAATGAAGCGGCAATGTATTCCAATTCTGTAGTGGAAAATGCTACCACATCCTGCTTTGAACTCTTCCAGGACACTGCCTCTCCATTCATAATGAAGACATACCCCGATTATGATCGAGAATCATCTCGATCAGTTTGGAAACTCGCATCCGTGTAACCCTTTACAACGAGTTCCTCTTCACCAGATCCGTATATTATAAACATATCCTTAGTCCTCGTAAGGTATTTTAATATACTCTTAACAGCCATCCAATGGCTATTTCCTGAATTCTGCTGATATCTACTCGTCATGCTTAAAGCGCATGACACGTCCAGTCTAGTGCATATCATTGCATACATGATGGATCCTATAGCAGATGCATATGGGACTTCCTTCATCCTTTCTTGCTCATCCTTTGAGCTTGGACATAGAGATGCACTCAATATTGTCCCTCTTTGAATAGGTACCAGACCTTTCTTAGAGTTCTCCATCTTGAACCTTTTTAAGATTTTATCAATGTATGCACTTTGGTTTAAACCTATCAACCGCCTTGACCTATCCCTATAGATCTTTATTCCCAAAATGTAGGTGGCTTCACCAAGATCTTTGATGGAAAAAAACTTCCAAGCTAGGTTTTAACACCTTCCATGGTTGGAATGTCATTTCCAAATAGTAGTATATCATCAACATACAATACTAAGAATGTGATGATGCTCCCACTAGCCTTCTTATACACACAAGCTTCATCAGCATTCTTGATGAATCCAAATTTCTTGATCTCTTCATCAAAATGTTGATTACAACTTCTCGATGCTTGTTTCAATCCATAGATTGATTTCTTTAACTTGCATACTTTATTAGGATGTTGTGGATCGACAAAACCATCGGGCTGAACCATATAGACATTCTCTTCGAGATGTCCATTAAGGAAAGCAATTTTGACATCCATTTTCCAAATCTCATAGTCATAATATGCAGCTATGGCAAATAATATCCTAATTGACTTTAGCATTTCCACAGGCGAGAAGGTCTCATCATAATCAACCCCTTGAGTTTGAGTGAAACCTTTTGCTACAAGTCTTGCTTTATACGTATCCAAGTTTCCATGCATATCGATTTTCTTCTTGAAAACCCACTTACATCCAACCGGTTTGGAGTTAAGCGGTGGCACAGCCAATTCCCATACTTGGTTGTCATACATGGATTGCATCTCTACGTTCATGGCTTCAAGCCACTTGTCACAATCGGAATTGGACATTGCATCATGGTACGTAGTTGGTTCATCCGAGTCAACTACATAGCATCCATTTATGAAAAATCCATATCTTTCAGGTGGATAGCTAGTTCTACCAGATCTACGAACTTTTTGTGTGTATTGATCAACCACTTGATCATTATCAACAACCTCTGTTGATTGCTAATATCAACCAAACGTGTATCGGCTTGTGATTCTCGATCCTCATCAAGTTCCACTGTTCTATTGGTAGTTCCTTCCTTAAGGAACTTAGTTTCCAAGAACTCAGTCTTTCGAGCAATAAATACCTTTTGCTCTGTTGGAATGTAGAAGTAATATCCCATGGAGTCTTTGGGATATCCTACAAAAATACACTTCATGGATCGGCTTTCCAACTTGTTTAGGGTGTTCTGCTTAACATAAGTTTCACAACCCCATACTTTTAAATATGATAACGATGGAACTCTTCCATGCCATATTTCAAAAGGTGTTTTATCCACTTTCTTGATTGGGTCCATATTCAGAATACGGGTCGCGGAGAGCAATGCGAAATCCCAAAATGACAGAGGTAGTGTGCTTCTAGCGATCATAGATCGAACCATATCCAATAGGGTTCGGTTTCTCTTTCAGACACACCATTATGTTGTGGTGTTCCGGGTGGAGTAAGTTGTGAGACAATCTCACAACTCCTAAGATGATCTTGAAAGGCATCATTAAGGTATTCACCTCCTCTATCCGAACGAAGAACTATGATAGTTTTGTTGAGTTGATTTTCTACTTCATTTTGAAGATTTTGAACATTTCAAAAGCTTCATCTTTATGTCTTAACAAGTACACATAGCCATAACGACTATAATCGTCGATAAAGGTAATGAAGTATCTTTCACCATTCCTTGTTATTGCTTTAAAAGGACCACATACATCCGAATGTATGATTCCTAATAAATCTTTTGCCCTTTCGTTAGTGCCACTAAAGGGTTCCTTGGTCATCTTTCCTTGTAAATAAGATTCACACTTATCAAATGAACCCTCTTCATTTGCTTCCAAAAGACCATTCTTTGAAGTGTTTGAATGCGATTCTTGTTTATATGACCAAGACGGCAATGCCAAAGATATGATTTCCTTAAACCCATTTTAAGTTTCTTGGTGCTGGATTGGTATAACGAGTTATTAAAGGATGTGTCATCATGAACCACTTCATAAATACCATTAGAAGGGATAGCCTTAAAATAAAGTATATTATCCATAAAAACACAAATACCATTATTTACAAACTTTAATACATAACCATATTATTTTAGAAGGGAAACAAAAATTATATTCCTAGTCAAATTAGGTGCATACAAAATATTCTTCAAAATAACTTCCAAACCACTTGGAAGCTTCAAGATATAGTCTCCCTGGGCTTCGACATCAACTTTTGCTCCGTTGCCCATGTAGAGACTAGTATCTCCCTTCCTAAAATGCTTATTTCTTTTGAACCCCTGCAACAGATTGCAAATATGAGTTCCACATCCGGTATCCAATACCCATGTGTTTGAAGAAATAACATTAAGTTCAATATGGATCATGAAAGTTGTACCTGAGGTCTGCCCAGCATCCCTCTTGTTTCTCAACTCTTTGAGATAGGTTGGAAAATTACTCTTCCAATGTCCTATCTCACGACACTCAAAGCATGGATCATTTTCCGTAACCTTTGGCTTCTTAAGCTTCGGTTTTGGTGGTCCCGCTTTAGTCTTTCCCTTACCCTTCCCTTTGACGTATCCCTTGCCTTTGGCAACATTTGCCTTGGGTTCAGGGTGATGCCTTTTCTTGTTGCCACCCTCATTGATTGTGAGAACCTGTAAAACCCTTTTACCCATCCCTGCTTTGGCTGTTTTGAGCATTGCATGAAGTTCCCCAATGCTCTTGTCCTATCTATTCATGTTATAATTCATGATAAACGTCTCAAACTTCTTGGTTAGACCGTTGAGGATCAAATCCGTGGCCAACTCTTTTGAGACGGGACAGTTCAGCCTTTCGAGGTGATCAATGTGGCTTTTTATCTTTATCACATAAGATGACACCGATTGGGTTTCTTCCATCCGACATGCATGAAGCACTCGAACCGTTTCGAAGCGCTCTACCCTAGCTTGTTGAAGGAACATTTCCTTCAACTGGGTAATCATGTCGTATGCCCCATGATGTTCAAAATCCTTTTAAAGCTCGGGAATCATGGTTCCCAACATGCACTGAATCCTCAGTGTGCTTAACCCAATTGTTGTAGGTATCATCATCATCAATGTTGGGTTCATCGGGAATAGGATCGTCCAACACATATGATTTCTTTTCTTACTTGAGAACAATTCTCAAGTTTCGAAACCAATCCATGAAATTATTGTGGTTGAGACGATCCTTTTCCAAGATAGTTCTTAGTGACAGGTTATGGACGGTCGGGGAGGTAGCGTTGTTGTTTGCGGCCATTTCTACAATATTAACAAAGTTTAATTTTAGTATTTACAAAAATAAAATTTTAATTATGAATACCCTTTCATGTCTCATAGACAATTAATAACTAAACCCAAGAATCCAATGTTACATTTAAATATTGGTTAGGTGACCTTTATCTCATTATTTAAATTAACAAGGTATCCAACATTTGATAATTACAACCCTTTGCAACTTCTAGTTTTATGGAATCGGTTAAACATCTTTATGTTTAGTTGGCATGTTTAATCCCATCAACACCATTGTACGCCATGCTTCGGTGACCCTATTCACATGGTTTCCAACTCAAGTCGTCCAACTTACACACACGTGTGAGTTTACACATACAAGTGGTTAGGTGATCTTTATCCCACAAATATATTAACCCCACCTCAAACACACAAGTTCCCTAAATGTGGTTAGGTGACCTTTATCCCACAGAGAGTTCCCAAGTGATTTGAGTGTTGTATAAAAGGATGGTGTTAAACTTGTTTAAAAGAGATTTTTTTCCATTAATTCTAGTTTTGAAAACATTTTGTACCTTACATTTGCATGTATTCAAACGCGTGGTACATTAGTGAAACCAATTTTCAAGGCTTTTTTAATAAAACCCAATCTTATTGCGAAAACATTAACCTTTAATAAAACCATTTTATTACCCATGTTAATGTTTCTAAAAGAACAGTTTAAAGCTTGTTGTTGATTTTAAATTGTTTAACAGTGTATATCCAATATCACATAAACAATAAAATTAAATCAACCACACAAGCATCACATACACAACAAGTTCATAACCATAGCCAACTAATTTAACATCACTTGTTGACCGAAACAAGTGAGTTAATTAGGTCTTTCCTAAGGGTAAAATAGACACAACACTTGTGTCGATGAACCCCCTCTTGATCCCGCATCCAAATGCTTCAAGCGTCCACTTTGTGTTGTGATTCTTCCATTCGATTTGGGCTTCCAAATGGGCTTAAATTTTCGTACCAAACTCCTTTGGGCCTTCAAAATATGTTTTCGGTTATTGGGATTAAATCTCATTAAGAGCTATAAAGCCCTTTGGGCTCAAAATTGGCCCAAACCCAAAAACATCCTTGTTGCATTTTCTTTTAAAAATATATTCTAAATATATTTTTTCTAGTAAAAGTAAAATGCAACTAACCTATTTATTTTACATATCAAATGAAAAATAAATAAATTACATACCCAAAAGGAAGAACAAATATATTTAATTATTACAACCCTTTTGAATAATCAAATAGAAATCACAACACATCCAAACACAAGGTCTCGACTAGGTTATGAACATCAAAGTACATATCCAAATATGTAAACAAAAACCCGAGAGCTTCCCCTTGAACCACTGATTTTCGGTAAATGTATAAACAAACCGAATATCATGATTCTTGTCCAAACAACTAAATCATCCAAATGATTAAATTTTTCAAGATTACAGTATGCATGTAAAGTAGAATCTTGAAAAATTCAGGGGAAACATTTGATCAAAACTCTCGGTCTGTTGGTGAATCAACAGCAAGAAACCTAGATTTCAGTCCAGATAAAGCATGTATCCATATAACCGGCTCTTGATGCCATTGTTGGGATTTGAACAAGTTTATCAGAGTCATTTTATCCATATAAAATGAAAAACATAGCGGATAAAAAGATTAAAAACTTGTTACAGTTAATATATATAAACCATGTTATATATCTGTTAAAACCCGTAATGGATCGTTATATGAAAAACATGCTTACAAACAACCATAGGGTGTTTAGAAGACTACCTCTCGTATGTGTTTGAGGAAGATGATCGATGAATGGCAGCTTCCAAAGAAGGATGCCTCAAGTTAGTCTACCCTCAAGCCTCCAACAAACACCCGGTTGCTAGGATTTTCACACTTGAATGAATTTTCTGTTCTTGGTTTATCTTCGACCGATCGAGAGAAAACCAGAAAACAAAACGTGCACTTTTTGAGTGTCTTATAAGTTATCAGAGAGAGTGGTTGATTGAAATCATATATTGCATGTCCTATGAAACTGAAATTTTAGACGAGGAGAGAGAAAAGTGGGCGGGGCCCAGCCCCTTGTCCCATCCGCATTTCTCAAACATTCACCCGCATTAGTAAATGCGGATGAATAACCTCCTACCGCATTTGTAAATGCGGATGAAGAAATTTCATCCTCATTTCCCAAATGTACATCCGCATTTGTAAATGCGGATGAGTAATTTCATCAGCATTTCCTCAAATGTTTGTCCGCATTAGTAAATGCGGATGAACAGTTTCCATCAGCATTTTCATAAATGCACATCCGCATTTCCTCATTAGTAAATGCGAATGAGTAATCTTCATCCGCATTAGTAAATGCAGATGAGTAATCTTCATCCGCATTTCCTCAAAAACACATCCGGATTAGTAAATACGGATGAGTAATTTAAGAAATGCTGACAAAAGACTATATTGTTGTTCAACCATTTGAATAACAATATAGAATACTCTCTCTAAAATAAATTATCTACATAATTTATTTACAACACAAGTGCAAATATTCAGAAACCCAATTTCTAAATACTTTAAAATATTTATTTATATAATCATATCATAAAATAAATATTGTAGGTGTTTGTCTAGCTTGTTATTGGGTATGACCCGACTTGGATCATAACGTACTAGCCACATCAATTCAATATGTGTCTTGGGCAGACCATTTCCAATAACTTGGATTATTAAAACCTACATCAATGTCCATATCTTCAAACTATAGATGTGAAACATTGCACTGCTAATTTCTTAGCTAAGGAAGTGCAAGAATCAACTCTACCAAACCCTAAATCCCCATCAAAGCACTTCGACATCAGGTCCTGAAGAAGTTTGAACTTCATGTCTTTGAAAAAAAGACATTCAGGGCGAAAGTTATGGCAACCAAAAGATCCAAGGAGATTATTTATATCAATATGCACTATTGAAAGACTACTGTTTAGGGTTACAAGCACTAACATAAGCACCACTTTAAAGATAGATGTTGAGCCATGTTGTGATCCAGCTAGTCCTACTAGGATGTTTAGAAGGATCTACATTTGTCTAGGTGCTCTAAAGAGAGGATTTATTATAGGTATGAGAGAGCTTTTGGGGCTAGATGGATGTTTCATGAAAGGCCCATGGCCTAGTCAGATATTAACAGCCGTAGGTGTAGATGCAAACAATGGCATATACCCTGTTGCATATGCCATTGTAGAAGCTGAAAACACATCTTCTTGGACCTGGTTCTTAGAATGTTTGGGTGAAGACCTTGGTTTGGATTCAAGATCCAACTTTACATTCATAAGTGACAGGCAAAAGGTTAGTGATTTATATACCAACTTTACATTTATAGTTACAATTTTATCACCATTTTTTGTATTTTAGGGTATCATACCGGCTTTGTTAAAGACTTATCCGTCAGCAGAACATGGATATTGTCTAAGGCACATGAATAAGATTGACCCCATCAATGGCAAGAAATTATGCCAAAATCTCCATGTCCATTAACACTCCTACCACCTAAACATCATAATCCTATTGGTAGACCCAAAGAAAAGAAAGAAGTCAAGTGATGATTGAGTCAAAGTATGGACCAAGGAGGTAAAATGTCAAGGGTAGGAAAGTCAGTAACCTATAGTATATGCAAGAAAAAAGGTCACAATAAGAAATCATGCAAAGGCCAAGAGGTTGCTACTTCAACAGTAAAAAGGAAGGAGAAGGTCGGTTCTAAGTTAACAGGGAAGGGGAAAGTTAGTGCAAAAGCTAAAGAATAAAAATCTAGTATTTAGTATGGAAAATGTCATTTGATTCTTGTGGTGTCTAGTATTTGTTATGGTTATTTGACGTTTGTGATTTTTAGTTTCTATTGTGATTAGCATTACTCTTGTCAAGCTATTAACATTATTCACCCATAACTTATGCTATTTTGAGTCACTTTTGTATTACGTTTGCAACGCCTTTGAATTTAAATGGAACCATGAACCTGGATTAAGTCAAAAAATTTATCGGGTATCAAATTGGTGTATATCTACTTATGCATCCTAAAACTAAGGTAAAAGATAACCAGATTTTATGCTTATGGAGCTGCCAAAAAGTGTATATCTGTGCAGCTTATTGTTGTAAAAATTGTGCAGTTTTTATGCATATATAGCTGTCAAAACAGTGCCCTTATTGCTGTCAAATTAGTGCAGTCTTATGCATATAGAGTTTTCAAAACAGTGCAGATTTGCCTGGTTTATTGGTATTAACTTAGTGCAGTTTTTATGCATATAGAGTTGTCACATAGGCAGATCTGTGCAGTTTATTGCTATCATTTAGTGTCTAATTTGTGTAGTTTTATGCATTACATTAGTTGTCAAAACAGTTCAGATTTATACAATTTGTTGCTATTGAATTTGTGCAGCTTTTGTGCATTGTGTAGTTGTCAAAACATTGCAGTTTCATGCTCTTAAATTAGTGCAGATTTTATACGTTATACTTTAGATATTAGTACTTCTATTACCTTATATATGTTTGTTTTAAACTACTTAAAATCTGGTTTCTTGATAATTAAGTAAGAATGGACTAAAATTGTTATGCTACTACATATGGGTCAAGACCGGTAGGTTCGTAGGTATAGCATCAAAATTCAACAGGTGCATAGCCTACGCGAGGAGGGGCTTTTATACACCGGACTTTATGGTAGCTTATATGTATCATCTGTTGCTGTTATCATTAAAGGATATGTCATCTATGATGCAATGCGATATGACTATGATTTTCAATAAAGTGTGTTAAATGGACTCAAGCATCACTTGATCTGCAAAAGCCAACTATGATCCTGGCAGTGATGTTACACTTAGACACCTCATACCAGCATATCTACCTATTATAATATAAAGGTAACTTAGGGGGACACTTGGCGTGTTTTTAGGCCACCTACTCTTAGTTTTTCCCGCCCAAACTACACAACCCATTCCATTACACGCGGATCCTTTTCCGGGTCGGACCAGCCCAAATTTGTCACTCTTATCGTCGTATGTTTCTTCTCCATACCATCATCTCCCAAACCCTAGACTCTCTCAGCCGCATTCATGCTCTTCCTGCCCAAATCGATCATTTCTTCTTCATCGCTTCCAATTCAGAGAGCTATTGCTTCTTTCTTGATAGCCCTAATTGTATATGGGATTCAATTTCATTTGAAAGGTATGATGTTCTTCATAACAGTTTGCAAATATTTCTTTCATTCTACTCTGTCAGTTCTCTCTATTATCTAAACAACCCTAGATCTTGGTTCAAAGGTATGATGTTCTTCATTAAAGTTATCAATATTTCTATAAAGGATTTAGTATTTCTTGATCGTTTGTGATTTTAGAGCAATCTTTCGGAATTTGAAGCGTATTGTAGTCGTAATCACCGCCGGACAAGCCTTCGTCACTGTTGCTGTTTCCTCACCGCTTTTCTAATTACGCAAACCTCATGACCCGTGGTTCTTTATACCCATTTATGCTATGTAAACCTAAATACACTCAGTCGATTCTCGTTGCAGCCGTGGAAATGTCCTCTTCCCCTTCATCACTCATTCATGCGCAGTTAATCGGTTTTAGGTGTGGTGAATCTTAAGAGCTACTGCTGTTTACTTGTTAATACATATTTTTTAGTGTTTTTACTTTTTAGTTACTATGATGTTGAGTTTTGATTGATGTTCTGTAGATTCTGCTGTTATGGCTATTGAAAAGGATGTCGAGCAAACAGAAGCCACTGAAATGACGAGAGCTCCGTTGGTAGATCAAGATGAAAAGGGGAAAGAGAATAATTTCATGGTGTGTTTAAGCACATTTGTTGCTGTTTGTGGTTCTTTCGTATTTGGATCATGTGTAAGTGATGATGATGATGATGATGATTTCAGATTATCTTTTTCATATGTATATTATTTGTAGGAATTTTGTTAAGATGATGGTGATTTTGCTAGAATTTTGATTTTTTCAGGCGGGTTATTCGTCACCCACGCAGTTTGCTATCAGGAAAGACCTAAATCTGTCTCTTGCCGAGGTTAGTTTATGCAACAAGCTTATGTTCCCTACAGGTTTTTTATCTGTGTTACATGATTTTTGGTTGCATGGTCAGAAATGAGCATATTTTATTTCAAGAATTTAGAACATGTCGAGCAAGAAATTGAAATTAATAAATGAGAATGAGGGTGGTTGTATTTATATTTAATACATTAATTACTTACAAAAATTAAGATAGATAGAGGAACGAGTGTTTTGGGACAACCTGCTTGACCCTTCATTATAATTACCTGTTTGTCCCAACCTAAGTTGCCTGGATCACCTATTGTCCCACCTCTACCAATAGTTAGATGAGCTTATAGAGTCCATAGAAATTAATTATCCAAGACCTTGCCCAAGCTTGAGTTTTATTGGCTTGCAATCCGTGACTTAAGCCTAAGCATACTAATTTGTTCACGAGCTGAACTATGAGCTGAGCAACCCAGGTCTCAGTTCAAATGAACTCCTACTGTGACATCTGTTTGACATTTGTTAAGGGTCTGACGTTTGTGTCGCCTGCAAGTTTTTGTCTGTTTGGTCCATTTATTGAGCTGTGCTTGGGGTGTTACTCCTACTGCTTTTTTAGCATTTGAAAACTAAAGTATGCATGTTCATGTTAACATGTTCTGTTATGTTATAGAACAAGGGTTGAAAATGGTTTGTTTTGGGTGGTTGTATTTATATCTAATACATTAATTACTTACAAAATTTAAGATAGATAGAGGAACGAGTGTTTTGGGACAACCTGCTTGACCCCTCATTATAATTACCTGTTTGTCCCAACCCAAGTTATCTGGATCACCTATTGTCCCACCTCTACCAATAGTTACATGAGCTTATAGAGACCATAAAAATTAATTATCCAAGACCTTGCCCAAGATTGACTTTTATTGGCTTGCAAGCCGTGACTTAAGCCTAAGCATACTAATTTGTTCACGAGCTGAACTATGAGCTGAGCAACCCAGGTCTCAGTTCAAATGCACTCCTACTGTGACTTTTGTGTTTAACATTTGTTAGGGGTATGACTTTTGTGTCGCCTGCAAGTTTTTGTCTGTTTGGTCCATTTATTGAGTTGTGCTTGGGGTGTTACTCCTACTGTTTTTTTAGCATTTGAAAACTAAAGTATGCATGTTCATGTTAACATGTTCTATTATGTTATAGAACAAGGGTTGAAAATGGTTTGTTTTGGTGTGGTTATTTTCTTAAAATAAACTATCAGATAACCATAACCGATCAATTTCGATGAATTTATTGGTTTTTAAAGGCTGGGTTAGTTTGGTATTTGGTAAATTGGTTAGCCATTATGTCCCTTTTTTGTTCATCTTCTTCAGCCCAACAAGCATTAAATTGTGTTCATTTTTGATTCAATTCTCAGCCCAACAAACATTAGATTTTGTCTATTTTGATTTGGTAAACCTTCAGCCTCATTTATTCAATCAATCAATATAACATTTTATTTTGTTTAAAATACCATCCAATTACCGCTATTATACATTTAAAATTACAGTTGTCATAGTATCAATATCTAAATTTAAATTTTAGTTTCTCCTTTAATTTTTTACAAATTATCTTTATTTTAAATTGATGTGTTGTTGATTTCTTTAGTATACATTGATTTAATAATCCATTATTTTTTTTACCCGTGATTTAATAATCCATTGATTTCATACACAAATATAACTTGCAATTGTTTATTACATATTTCTTTATTTTTTTTAAAATTCAATCCAGTCAGTTAAATAATCCATTTAATTCTTTCCGAAATTATGATTCCATTACAACAGTTATACTATCAACCGAGTTTTATTTATTTTTGGAAAAATTTATTTTTATTTTTTGCAAATTTAATTTGATATCAATCCACACTTAATTCAATTGAATATTTAATATAGTATTAATTACTATTATTATTTATAGTAAGAATATACCATTAATAATTACCAAAAAAACTTCTGTCTATTTTGTGTAATCATAAAAATTTTTGGAAATGATTTTTTTAGTTATTTGCTGGAAAAATTATTATTTTAAAAAAAATATACCACCCTTATATACATTGAATACTTTCCTATATTATATCTATATATACTCTTCAATTCATACATCACTTTTCACAATTATTCCTCCCCAAGAACTACTGGTTTCCACCTATTTCACTCCTTTAACAATCAAGGTACAATCTCTCATTCATTCATTCCGTTAATAATTTCAACTAACATTCTCATATATTAACTTCTAATTATTTATCTTTAATTTGATTATAGGGGTTCTACTGTTTCACCAGTGTAATGGAGCTGTCAAATGTTTCATTCATCAACAATTTGGATGTTTCAAGGGATGATTATACCCTTCGAGTTCGTATCATCAGGTTGTGGAGGCAACCCATGTTCAAAATCCCTCTCAAACTTTTTCCATTGAAATGATTCTCATCGATGAACAGGTTTGTAACATATTACACGTAACTTTTTCAATATTTTATAATCTCATACAACTTATACATATATGATCTCAAGGGAAATAAGATTCAAGCAAGTGTTTTGCACAAGTGGTTCACCCGTTTTGAAAGATTCCTCGTCGAAAAGGCGACTCTGATTATAAAGAAACCAACTTTGGGTGACAATTCTGCTACATTTCGATACATTGATAACCCATTAAAGGTGTGTTTGTATTTCAATACAACTGTTAGCAGGTGCACCGACTTCACCGGTCCATTGTATGGTTTTCGTTTACGCATTTCCCGTCAATATTGGATCGAGAGGTTTCTGAGTTTGGGAGCATAGGTAATCTATTATATTATACTGCTTAATTTATCATCGTTATTTTTTACACGCAGTCGTATTTAATATTTTTCATACTCTTATATCGTAGATGTTATTGGTATGCTTGTGAGATACTTCAACCTGGAAGATATTATCACGAAAAATGGAAAATCAGCTTCCAAGTTAAATTTCCAAATTCGTGATTTGGCGTGAGTTAAATTTTTTTATTTTAGTTAGTTTATATTTACTCTTTTGTTGTAAGTTCTTTAAATAAATGTTTATTTACACAGTGGTCTTAAAATATCAATCACTCTTTGGGATAGTTATGCGAAGCAACTGTTGAGTATCTCCAGAGTAGCCCTGAAGCAACAAATGTTGTCATTATCATGCAGTTTGGCAAGTTCAGAAAATTCAAAGGTAATGCCTAATATACATATATTTGAATTTGAATTTGAATTTATTATTCTATTTCTATTAAATCATAACTTATTCACATTAATTATTAATACATCATATGATCATAACCTCTAAGGAACAGTTCATTTATTTCAATCATGTTTATAAAAATATATGTAATTATTTTTTTAGTACACCTGTAAGATGGTTACTCAGTCTCAAACTCATACAATGTTTCACGTTTGTTCATCGACTCTGACATAGATGAGATTAATGACTTTAAGAAGTGGTTAGTTTTTCACGTTATATCACTATTTACTGTTTGTTAATTAACTACCTAAATTAATACAATTTGTTTCTTATCTACTTTTTATTTATGTATTAACTAAATAGTTTTTTGGAGAAGAATGGAAAAGAAACCTCTTTAACTGTCGGTCTACCAGCCTCATCTATGTTAGTTAATCTGAAAGATGATTTTCTGATTAGAACCGAGTTTAACAGTATTGCAGAGGTTAATGACATTGTACAGGTATTGTTACATTTGTTTTTAAACCTATACCTACTCATATTTTAATCTATAGTGAATTTATTTTAACATTACATTAAGGATAGTAAAATATGAATGTTATTATTGTTTACTTAATTAAATCAACTAACTATAATACTGTTGGTCGTTTTAAAAAACATCAGGTCAAGTCAGTTGTTGTTGTTGGTTATGTGAAGCTCATCATTCCTGACGTTGAGTGGTTCTACCAGTCATGCAAATATTGCATGAAAAAAGTTGTTAGACTAGACGATACCAATACTGTTGTGCGATGTTCAAATGTAGTGGAAGAACCAATCCTTTATGGATGCCCCACCAAGTGTTTTGAAGATAAACAGATTGCGATTGTTCCAAGGTATTATATTTTAATACATATACTGTAACAAAATTTTGTAACTTATGTCACATACACTTACAAGAATTTTATACATATTCTTTTGTGTGTTTTAGGTTTAAAATTCCTATACGAGTACAAGACTCCACTGGCATCGTTTCCTTAACGGTGTTTGATCGTGAGGCTAAAAAGTTCATCAAAACAAATGCGGAGCAGTTATATGATGATTAAGTGCAGGTGGGGATTTTTAAACTTAATATTTCAATCTTATTTATAATAAATAAACCTGTGTTAGTTTTTTGTAGGTATCGTGTCCACCAACTAACACATGGTTTAATTTCAGGGAGGTGAAATGTGTGTCTATCCAGAGGTTTTTAATACTTTGTTGGATAGGAAGTTTGCCTTTAAAATAGACATCACCACTTTCAACTTGGAGAACAATTACAAGTTTTTTGGTGTGTCTAAGATGACTGATGACGTATCAATTATATTTGAGCTAGAGAAAAAATATCACTTGGAACTGGTAATTTTAACATACCTTAGAGCTTGCAGTTCAACAATATTTAAAACATCACACATGGTTATGTAGTTTGTAATGCAGTTTAGCGTTTTGAGTATATATCATGGATCATAGGTACCAACATATGGCACGAGTCAACTTTTGATTTATGTTCATTTAATTTTTCCATATTATTTATGAAATCTAACCTTCAATGTCCGGTCCAAAAAATAGGGACCTCTTTCAGATTCTCTTAACCTCTCTTCACAGGACTACAAATCCCATGACACAAATTGTTACAAGGTTTCCCTTTACTTAATCTCAACTTACGCTTACTACTCTCAATGACTTTTTAGATATATTTAAAGTAATTATTAATTTCTAAAAATGGATTATTGTTGTAACAGGATGTTGTTTCATTCACTGGTGATAATGAGACACCTGTGTCCATATCTGGTAAAAGTGTATCAACAATGAATACATATAATGGAAAGCAGCTACTCTCTATAAATTCTCAGGTTTCTTTGAAACGCACTCTGGTTGAAGTGTATGACATTGATGAAATGGCTAGCTCGTCAGCAACCAAACCAGCCAAGAAGGATGCAGAGAAAAAAAGTCGTGAAATCACGGGAGGACTCCTAATTCCAAAGCTAGAAAAGTAGAATTCCGTTTGCTGTTTAATGTTTCATGTTTAATGTTTAATGTTCCGTTTGCTGTATGTGATGAACAACCCCAACATAATGTTTTTGTTGGCATTTCTAAAGGTATAAATCCACATCCGTGTCATATATAATTCGTTTCCTATTGTAATTTTTTATTTTTTACAAATATATCTAAATTTATAGATTACGTGGATCATGGCGATCAAAATTCTATATGCTCAGTATGCCATGCGAAATTATGGAAAAATGAAAGTTTGAGAGGGAAAACAACAAATATGAAAAATACATACTACTTGTGTTGTGCTTATGGAAAAGTTCAACTTCCAGACTCAAAGGAGCCAGATTTTGAGTACAAAAATCTTTTTAATGGTGTTGATGAAAGGAGTAAATTCTTCATGAAAAACATTCGCCGCTACAACTCAATGTTTTCGTTTACCTCTATGGGTGGCAACATTGATTGTAAAATAAACAAAGGGGGTGGGCCCTTTGTTTTACGATTAAGCGAACAAAATTACCACAACATTGGTAGTCTTTTGCCGTCACCTGGATCCAAGCCAAAATTTTCACAGCTTTATATTTACGACACAGAAAATGAGATATCAAATAGACAGGAAATTATGAGGTCAGTTTTAAATACGACATTCTCAAGAACAATTTTACCTAACATCATTTCCTTTCTTATGTTCATAACAAGTATATATCTGTGCTCTAACTTTGTCCCATTTTTAAATCTTATTATTCTAATCAGTAAATCAAAAAATGGGATTGGCGCTGATTTCTCAGAAGAAGATCTGCATATTATACAACAGTTGTCGTCTATGTTAGATTCACATAACGTGTTGGTGAAGACTTATCGAATGGTTCGAGATTGCATTAATAATCAACCACAAATTAATTTAAATTTGCGTCTCATCTCTAAAAGGAGGCAAGATGGCAGAACATACAACTTGCCAACGTCTTCTGAGGTTGCGGCTTTGATTGTCGGTGACATTGGTGACTCAATCGAGCCAAGAGATATTATTGTAAAAACTAAATCTGGTGTTTTACAATGTATAAGTGAGCTCCATCCTTCATATTTACCGCTACAATATCCATTGCTTTTCCCGTATGGTGAAGATGGATACAGAATTGATATTCTTCATAGAAATATCAGGGAGAAAAGTAAAAAAAAACATGATAGGTTGTCCATGAGGGCGTTTTTTGCGTATAAAATTCAAGATAGAGCTAACAAATTTTCATTGATTCTAAATTCAAAGAGATTATTACAACAATTTTGGTAGATGCTTACACTATGATTGAAAGTGAGAGGCTGTTGTTTATACGCTGTCAACAAAAGGTATTGAGATGAGTCTTATGAAAAGATACACAACGAGTTAGCACAAGGAAATACAAACATGGGAGAAATTGGTCAGCGTGTCATACTTCCTTCTTCTTTCACAGGCGGGGCTCGATACATGATGCAAAATTATTTAGATGCGATGTCCCTATGTAAGTGGTTTGGCTATCCTGATTTTTTCATTACAATAACATGTAATCCAAAGTGGCCAGAAATGAAAAGATTCCTTAAAGATGGAACGCTAAACCCAAAGGACAGACCAGATATTTTATGTAGACTTTTTAAGATCAAACTAGATTCGTTGATCAAAGACTTAAAAGTCAATGCACTTCTCGGTAAGGTTCAAGCAGGTACGATAAAATATAACACAACTTAGATTTTGTATCTGGTTATTTTTATGCTAAAATTGCGTCAAAAATTCACTTTTAAAAATCATTACATTCAGATATCACCTAATATATATATATTTTTTTATTTTTGTAGTTGTGTACACTATTGAATTTCAAAAGCGTGGTTTGCCTCACGCTCACATCTGTCTTTTTATGCATCCTGATAACAAGATTGCAAGTGTAGACCAAATTGATCCAGTTATATCAGCTGAAATTCCCAACAAAGAGGATGATCCGGAGTTGTATTCCCTTGTTAGTGAGTTGATGATACATGGACCTTGTGGGCATCATAACTTAAAGTGTCCATGTATGGTAGATGGAAAGTGTTCAAAAATTTTTCCAAAAAAATTCAAGGAAAAAACTACAATCGATCCTGATGGCTTTCCCGTATATAGAAGAAGAGACTGTGGGTTTGTTGTTACAAAGTCAGGAATTATACTAGATAACAGAAGTGTTGTCCCATTTAACAAAACTCTGTTGAAAAAATACCAGGCTCATATCAATGTCGAATGGTGCAACCAAGCCGGATCAATAAAATATTTATTCAAATATATTAATAAAGGTCCAAACAAAACAACTGTTTCAATTGTGAAAAATGGAACAAATGATGGTACCGATGGTTTAATTGACGAGATCAAAGAGTATTATGACTGCCGATATCTTTCTGCATGTGAAGCATCTTGGCGCATATACGCGTATGATGTTCATTACAGAACTCCTTCTATTATCAGACTTCCATTTCATCTTCCTGGCCAACAACAGGTCGTATATGGTACGGATGATGACATTGAAGATGTTCTTAACAAAACTTCAATTGCTTTGACGATGTTCTTAGAGTGGATGAAGTGTAACTCCTATTACACATATGCAAGGGAACTTAATTATGTTGAGTTCCCTACCAAGTTTGTTTGGAATGTCGATGGCAAGTGTTGGCAGCCTAGGAAACGAGGATTTTCTCTTGGTAGAATTCACTCTGTTTCGCCCTCCCTTGGTGAAGCCTATTATTTAAGAATACTTCTTAACAAAGTGAAAGGTCCAAGGTCATTTGAAGAAATTCGAACAGTCAATGATCAACTGTGTCCTACTTTTATAGATGCATGTTACGCTTTTGGACTTTTAGATGATGACAAAGAATACATCGAGGCCATAGAAGAAGCAAGTTGTTCAAGTTCAGGTTACTATTTGAGGAGTCTATTTGCAACAATGTTATTGTCTAATAGCTTATCCCGACCTGAATATGTTTGGAATAATACCTGGAAATACTTATCTGACGATATTCTATACAAACAACGAAATCTCATGAAGGCTCCCGGTTAGACAATTTTTATTTAATATTAAATTTTATATTTATTGTTTTGAATTATTATTATTATTATTATTATTATTATTATTATTATTATTATTATTATTATTATTATTGTTATTATTATTATATACTATATTGTATGAAATAATATATGAAATAATTCAATAAAAAAATTTCTTATCTTAATACAGGTTTATCTCTTACTGAAGATCAAATTAAAAACTTAACTTTATTTGAGATTGAGAGTATTCTACAACGCAACAACTGTAGTCTTCGAAACTACAACTCAATGCCTTTTCCTGATGACGAGTCCATACTTACTTCGAACAACCTATTGATTAATGAGGAGATGGCTTACGACAGAGATCGTTTAACACATGAATTTCAAGGTCTTTTAGATGCTTTAACAAATGAACAACGAAAGATTTTTGATGATATAATCATGTCTGTCGAAGAAGGTAAAGGAGGTGTATTTTTTTGTGTATGGTTATGGAGGCACCGGTAAGACCTTCCTTTGGAAAACATTGTCTTCATTCATAAGATCAAAAGGTGAGATTGTTTTAAATGTCACGTCCAGTGGAATTGCATCTTTACTACTATCAGGAGGTAGAACGGCACACTCGAGATTCAAAATACCACTAAATCTCAACGAGGATTCGGTTTGTCATGTTAAGAGAAACAACGATGTTGCTCATTTGTTAAAAATAACAAAGTTGATAATCTGGGATGAGCCACCAATGATTCACAAACATGCATTTGAGGCTTTAGATAGAACACTTAAAGACTTGCTAACCTCTGATGTTGAAAAAAGTAATGAATTACCCTTTGGAGGAAAGGTTGTTATTTTTGGAGGAGATTTTCGTCAGATTCTTCCTGTTGTTCCGAATGGTAGTAGACAAGATATTGTAAACGCATCATTAACTTCTTCGTATATTTGGCAAAAGTGCAAGGTACATACCCTCACAAAAAACATGAGATTAACTGTTGGTGCTGGCCAATGCAGTATTAAAGAAACAAACAACTTTGCAAATTGGCTATTAAAAGTAGGTGAAGGTGACCTCGGCGGATCAAATGATGGGGAGGCTACGATAGATATACCACACGATCTTCTTATTACTAATTCGGTCGATCCTATATCTGATTTAATCGAGTTTGTGTATCCTTCTATCATTACTAATTCTGAAAACCCAACTTTCTTTCAAGAGAGGGCGATTCTTGCTCCAAAAAACGAAGTTGTTCAAGAGATCAATGATCGTTTACTGACGTTGTTTCCAGGTGACGAAAAAGAGTACCTTAGTTCTGATTCTATAAGCCAAGAAGAGTATATTAACGATACATTTGATGAGAATTTATGTTCTCCGGATTTTCTAAACGGAATAAAGGTTTCTGGATTACCAAACCACTCTTTAGTATTAAAAGTTGGTGTTCCTGTCATGCTTCTAAGAAACATTGATCAAAAAAGTGGTTTGTGTAATGGAACTAGACTTAAGGTTATATCACTTTGCAATTATGTTATAGAAGCTGAGATTATATCAGGTAGCAATGTTGGCACCCGTACGTTCATTCCAAGATTGAGTCTAACACCTTCCGACAAAAGGATTCCTTTCAAGTTTAAAAGAAGACAGTTTCCTTTGGCTGTATGTTTCGCTATGACAATAAACAAAAGTCAAGGTCAATCTCTTTTAAGAGTCGGTTTGTACTTAAAAGAGCCTGTTTTTACGCATGGTCAGCTTTATGTCGCATTGTCACGAGTCAAGAGTAGAGATGGATTGAAACTATTAGCTTTAGATAGTTATGGCAAACCTACTAATGTTACTACAAATGTAGTTTACAAGGAGGTTTTTGCTCATTTGTGACATTGTGATGGTAGTTGTTATGTCTTATTGAATATATAACGCACTTGATTTTATTTGTGTTTTTGTCTTATTTAAAGATTAACTCTCCCACTCCCGTATAATACACGGATAACTAAAGCTAGTACACTATATAAAGTACTGTATCAAGAGCTAGCATGATTAAAATAACTTGTGAAATTGAAAAACAAATAAAGCAAATGAAAAATGAAAAAGCATATTCTGCTTTGACTTTTGGAAGCCAACTATTGAATCGGTTAAACTAAACTGCACACACATTAATTTGAGAACTTCAATTCATTGATGTTCAAAATTTCAAACATCTGATGTTTAATCGAGAAAAAAAAAACAAACAATGAACAATATTCAATTGAGAAAATAACATATACGTTGATCCTCCTTTATGTACTTCATTGACTCGATCGTTCACATCCATTCGATTGGTATCAATTTTGTCAATTGTATTCATGCTTGATTTTGTGTTCTTTATTCTGAAGCAAACGATTCTTGTATTTGTGTATTTGACTGAAACAATTGTGTTTTTGCATTAAGCATCTTCTTAGAGATAGGAAGAGTAATGAATCAGTATATAAAAGATTTAATCACCCTTTCGATTCCCTTGAAAATATAGAAACCCATAAAGAAGAAGATAGTGGAACAAATTCGTATAGATGTTTTTTAGGAAGAAGATGAATACAGTTTTGGGGGTGAGGTTTATAGGGTTTCTATTTTTTAGTTTTTTAATATTGAAAGATATATTAAACTCTTGAAATTTAAAATGACGAAAATGCCCTCGAGTTAACGGTTAAAATTAACTCCATTAACGTTTTGGACCTTGAGTGAAAGCAAAATGAATTAGTAGGGACCAAATTCAAAATTTTTAAACGTTAGGGACCAAATTTAAAATTTTAACAAAACCACGGGAATCATACGTGTAATTTACTAAAAAAACAAAATAAAGCATGGAATATTAATATTTTCGATTTTTCCATTAGTCTATTTTGTCTTTTAGTGTATTTTTCTTTTTGATTTACATATTTTCTTTTTGATTTAATACATTTTCAAATTGAGACTCTTTTCATTTTAGTTTTCAATTATATTATATTATTATACTAGAAACTCAAGTAGATTTTTCTTAAGTTTCGAGCATACTTTGTGACATGCTTATTTTATGTACGAGCTTCTATGTATCTGAACGCAAAAATTTCAACCAAAACTAATGACGCTCGTCAAAAGAAGATGACAAGGAGGTAGACCCGGCCTCCTTGGAATGCTTGTCTTCTTTCCAAAATGTTCCACAATTAGCATCAACTAGCCAACCTTCTCAAACATTCACTGCTAAGCATAAAAAAAATCCACATCTAAAACAACATATTCAAACATCATATGATACATAAAAAGATGAGCTAGCGACCCAATGGTCTAGTGGTATAATTTTTGCAAGTACAAAATTAAGTGGATACGTGTTATAAAAAAGTAGGAAGATGAGATAGATAAAGGAAAGAAAAACAAAACAAAAGAATAAGGCTTTTTTTCCTCAAAACCTTCTTTTAGGTTTTTCTACCATCAGTTAGAGGGATATTATTGAATCCTAATTCTTTTTGTACTAATTGAAGACTCATGAAACAGTCCATGAAAGTTGACAGTGATAGCTGCAACTAATGATACATTAAATTGCAATTGATAACAAAAAATGATTAGTTGTAAAATCATTAACATGAGAATAGGAAATGATCATTATCATTAAAGGCGAAATAAATGATAAAGTATGCAACTAATTAAGTTGTCAATGATCTCTTGGTCTAGTGGTTAATGGGGAGGTGAGAGGTTTTGCCTCTCTTGTAGGTCCAAGGTTCAAACCTTGACATTGACGAATATTACTAACTACTAATAACTAACCACTAATCAGCCGTTCAAAAAAAATGCTAACTAATTAAGTCACAAATGATGAACCAAAAGATAATGTAATAGATCCTCACGATTGATCAATTGTTACCAAAGCACTACAGGGTATAAGAATTGATTATTTGTAACTAAAGATTAGTTGGCGCCCCTTTACTCATGTTGTTAACGTGGCACAAAGTTTGGTACGGATGTTATATGCTACGATCATTGTTTGAACGAAAGCTAAATGTGTAATCATTATTGTGTTAAATGATAATTGGTGATGATGTATGATTATCAAGTTATGTGTTCTTTATTAGCAATTGTTTGATTTCATTATCTAATTCATTGCCATTGCAAACTAGTTCTCTCGTTATCAAGTCAACATACTTAAAGCAACTTAATACTTTGCAACGTTGCTGGTGGTTTGATTGGTGATAGTGAGATCCAAACCTAAATGTGATGATATCGAACCATAAAAGGCGAGTGATGGGTAATTTGCATCTTATGGTTTTGCAAATGGTGCACAACTCAGGGTTTAGTCGAGAGGACAAACGAAAATATAGGTGGTTGAAATGGGGCCGACTGGAGTCGGTGTGGCTATTGCAATGTAGACCGATGATGCATTGGTTGCCTTGTTTGGCGGTGGTGATGATGTGGTGTTTAAGGTTTGTGATGAAAATGGCGTAAAAGGAAAACATATCTAGATGGAAAATAAAACTAATTTTACTAGAACTTTTCTAAACTAAATATACCGATATAATTAGTGACGTCATAACTGTCATGGTTTTAAAATAATGAATACAAAAACACGTTAATTCATGAAGTTACATTATATGTTAGCAAAGCTAATACATGTGTTATTTATGTATCTTAAATTATAAATTTATTGTTTTCACCATCAATGTCCCTTTTTATACGTTAACGAGTTTGTATTAGGTTATACATATATTGCTATGCCACAACATGCCATTTAGGTATTAACGACCTATGCAAGATAATAAATTCACTTATTCATCGTTATGTGTTTTCTTGTGTTAATGAGTTGTTTTACATTACAACAAAGTCACATTATGTGGTGATAAGCCATGTGGTGATAAGCCATCCGAGTTTTATTATCCTTTTACCATTAATTGATCTTAATGGGTTTTATCATGTGTTAATGGTTTTTTTAGGTCACATGAAGTCACGTTATATAATAACAAACCATTCACGTGTTAATTACCTATTTTAGATAATGACTTGTCTCGTGACGGGTCTTTGAGCAACTAGTAAATTTGATGCTTTATACCCAGGCCATAGGTTTAAACACTGAAAAAAACCTCCTACACAAAGTGTAAGGTAAAATTGTGTACATCAGATTATGAAGCAATTCAACCCCTTTACATACTCTGCGTACAAAGGTAATTAAGTCAAGAGTCGGGTTGCCATTTGGACATAGGTATGTGCTAATGAGTTGTATTAGGTCATGGTAAGTCACACTATGTGATAACAAGTCAATAGGTGTTGATAGCGTACATTAGATGGTAAACCTACTAATTTCCGAATACAAATAGTATATATATCCAATTAAAAACTCATAAGTGTAATTTATATGACATGGAAGCCGAGTGCTTGTGTTCAACATCTCAATTGTACACTAGATCATATTTTGTGCTATATTAAATTACCTAGCTTAAATTTACTTAAGAGAGAAAAAATGATCAATTCGAGAGCATGAAATAAACTTATGCTAATGATTTACATCATAGGTCTTCCTCCTCAAGCATTTTGAGAACACAAGTGGAAATCATTTTAGGATTCTCACAGGTTTAAGTATTTTGAGACCACCTATTCTTAGATTAGTAGACTAAATTTTCTTTTAGAAGTTGAAACAAAGTTAATATTCACAAAACCGCCGGACATTACCTTACCCCTTGGATGCTACATGTATTGTGAATTTAATATCTGAGATAATCAATTTCACCGTACTATATATACCTTCATATATTGATATACAAAGATGAAAGATGCATTCACACGTGAATCAACTAATGTTGATGCATACTTAACTTTGACTGTATTATTTTTTTGCAAGATTTAGCTCATAATCCACTTATTCTTACATTAATAGGCCACTAGCCGACATGACACCGTCAGATTCACAAGAACTATTGTATAATATGAAAATCAATAACAAAATATGAAAATCAAAAAGGGCGTATAATTTGAAAATCACGACCGAAAGACAAACCATAATACACATCAAAATGAAGAATATAAAAACTAAAGAGGTCTCAAAAGAATTAATTTTGAACATTTATGACGGATCAACAATCGTTAAAAGTTGTCGTTATTTTTTTCAACCAACAACGACTAAAAAGTTTATGGACGAAATTTCCATCGTTGATTACTAGCGGATTTCAATGATTGTTAGTTTTTTTTACATTTTATTTTATTTTATCATACCATCCGATGACGCTTTTGTGACCTCTTATGGATGTTTATAATTTTATTTTTGGATGTTGATTAAATCCTCGGTGATTCTTTGAAATAAAATAATATTTTAAAAACTATCTTCTATTTCTATATTTAGAATTTGCCATTACACTAGTGATGATGCATGCGTGGATAAATTTTTCATCATCAAAATTTACTTCTCTGATAGTGAAATGAAGATGATAAAAAGTTTATACGCAAATACAAATGGCATACGCCCTAACGCTACCAAGTGTACGCCCACAACCAAATTGCGGGGCTTCTAGTCGGTAGTGAAATGGTTTAGGTGGGATTTAGTATACAATAGAGCTTGAAAAAAGATTAGCGAAATGAAGATAAATATGATCTTTGATTGATGTTTTTACGCTTTACGAATAGTTACTTGTAATTAATTTTTGACACGTATACATCTAAAATCAGATGAGAGAGACAATACAAAGATAAACCATATTAAGTTGATTAACAAAAGAAAATCTATGAATGATGAAGATAAAGAACATAAATCATATAATGCATATACTAAATCTAACATACAAACATGTAAAAATAGGAAAAACATGATAAAAATATAAAAGACAATCTTCAAAAGGCCTAGAATCATATGTATTTGTTTAAAGATGGTATCTCCTACCTAAAGCAAATTCCCCTCTAAACTAAAGCAAATAAACAATTTAGGTTACTCTAAAAACCTAAAAATGTTATTACTAAAAATTAAAGTTCTTTACGTAAGTTGGTTAAAAATTTATGTAATTTTTAATAATATGTATACAATAGTATATAGTAGAGCTCGAAAAAAGATTAGTGAAATGAAGATAAATATGATTTCTGTTAATGTTTTTACGCCTCACGAATAGTCACTTGTAATTAATTTTTGATACGTATACATCTAGAGTAACATGAGAGAGACAATACAAAGATAAACCATATTAAGTTGATTAACAAAAGAAAATCTATGAATGATGAAGATAAAGAACATAAATCATATAATGCATATACTAAATCTAACATACAAAGATGTAAAAATAGGAAAAACATGATAAAAATATAAAAGACAATCTTCAAAAGGCCTAGAATCATATATATTTGTGTAAAGATGTTATCTCCTATCTAAAGTAGATTCCCCTCTAAACTAAAGCAAATAAACAATTTAGGTTAATCTAAAAACCTAAAAACGTTATTATTAAAATACTAAAAATCAGAGTTCTTTACTTAAGTTGTCTAAAAATTTATGTAATTTTTAATAGTATGTAACTTTCACTCTTCATTCCATTATTTTTTTAATAGTATGTAATATGTAATTTTCTAATAATAACTTTTAATTCATATAATCCATTTATTATGTATTAATAGATCACCATAGTGGTGTTTACACATTAAAAGTTAAAAATATGTTTTTGGGTTGAAGTTTTTCACACACCGTCTACAAAGAAGGAAAAAAGAAAAAACAAAGGGGAGAGGAAAGATAATTTTTCTGTGTGTAAAGTTTCTACGAAAAAAATCCGAGGTAACAATACATGACAACTGATACACAATAATATAACTAGTTTTCATTATACCTAAATACATCAACTAAATCATTTGAAACCGTAATTCTGTAAACCTATAGGTAAAAAAAAACACGAGATCGAAAGTTGAAATCTTATAAAATACAGATATGAGTAGATTATCGGTATGTTCTAAAAAAAACTTATAACTAAATAGAAATACAAAATCTGAGGAAAAAAAATGTGAATTTTGACGTAAGCAGAGACAAAGGTGATTACCATCTGGTGTGCTGCAGAGCACCATTGTTCTTCGGGCTCCTGAAAGCCCAATCTTCCGCCATTTCATCTTTGCTTCAATAAACACTCGTGAGAAGTGTGATAATTCTTCACACATCAACGTAACGCTTCAAACTTGCTCAATTTCATCGTTTTCTCCGCCTTCGATCTACATCCTCAAGGTTTTCCCCATTCCTCAAACCCTAATTCCCGATTTGGAGCTCAATTTGCACTCCAGAGGTTCGTTTTCCCTTCAATTTTAGCTCAATTTTGCTCCACACTTCCGATTGATGGATGTCGTGGTGGATTTTGATCTCCGTTGTTTGGTTTCAAAGTTTTGTGACCGATTTGTGTGTCTGGAGAATGTTGGAAGTTTTTGTGGGGATTCGTTGTTTGTATGCTGAATTTTGGAAATCTTTTGGGAGATTTAGCCGTCTGCGATGTAGTTTGGTTTTAGTTATTCATTGAATTTGTTGATTTAGATTCCATTTCTGGAAGTTGAGACCCTTTTGTAGCATGGATTGATTGGATATCGACCTGTTTATGAATTCCTTTGAGTTTCTTCTAAATTGATACATAATTTGGTAATTGGTCAAGGAAGATACATTATCTAGGTTTTTGAGTTGTATATGCTATATTTTTCAACATCTAATTTTCTAATGTAGGTTTAGTACTTGACTTTTTTGGTTGATTCTCTCAGTTGTGTGTGGCGTTTGACTGGTTTCTTGTTGTTTTAACTCATTAATTTTACGTATGATTGCAACTCAATGCTACACCATTTTGATATTGCAGAAACATATAGTCATTTCATTTGTAACAATTGAGCTAACTCTGTCTTGTAAATCTCCCCCTTATGGAACAATGTAGCTGGATGGTAGATTCTTTATGCCCTTCTATAGTTTCCAATGTGGAACGATTAAATGGGATTTGGGAAAAAATTGGCTAGGTTTCTATAGGAGAAGCTCTTATTAGATATTGATAAACCGACTCCTGAATTCGATGGGCCATTCTTGCTTTTCCTTGAAGTGGTTTGTATAAATATTACTTGAATGTGCATGATATGAAGCCCTTCAAGCTTTTAACGTGTAGATGATTGGTCGGCAATACAAACACCATTGGCAAAATTATCAGTTGAACCCTATTCAAAAAAGCTATTGACCACAAGTATTAGTTCGTTTGGGGATGGAATATGATGACAATAAAAAGGATTAAAGAGGAGGGGAAATGTAGGCCGTGAGGGAGAAGTAAGGTGACCTAACCTAGATGTCTTTGAGTACTAACGGCGTGTTTTTCAAGGTTTTTGGTATTTGAATGATCAAGTTCTTCACTACTTGTACCTAGACCAATTTAAGGCTGACCTTTTCTATTCTTCTTGCTACTTGGTACTATTGGTGGGGTTATTTTGTTGGTAAATTGGCATTATGAAAACTGTTTTCATACCTTATGAGCGATTAGCGAACGCATATTCAATTTGGAGCATAGTTGTCAATAGCGAATAGCGGTAAATAGCGACAAGCTACCTATACACTACGTAGCGAATAGCGGTAAATAGCGCCCGCTATTTCGTGTTTAGCGATAAGGTAGTACAAACTTTAAGAAATGTTTTACATTCAATAAATAACATGTTTAGCTATGAAGTAGTAGAAAATTTAAGCAAACACCACCCAATTAGCTAAAATACTCTATTTGGGTCATTTTATAGTTATAAAAAAATTAAAAAAATATTAAAAAAAGAAAAAAATAGCGACACCTTGTCTATACGCCATGTAGCGCGCTATAGCAGTCGCTATAGCCGCTATTGACAACAGGGATTTGGAGGAGAACACTCACGAGCAATAATTGAATTAGATGCACCTGCAATTTTAAGCAATATTTTCTTATATTCCTACACCGGGGCCACAATGACTTTTTTTTTTGTGTGGATATTTACGTATCTTGTGTAGCCACACGTTTGTGTCAACATTAACATATCAGTCAATCTGATCCACGCTGGTTCACCTTGTCAGTTTTAGCTTGTGACCCTTAACTCCTTAAGTGATTGATGGCCTTACGTCATCTTTTGGAAATCAATCCTCAACTTCACTAGAATTATTTGTTGCATAATTTCAACATGCACTTCCTTCAGCATCATTTATGTCATTAGTAAAAACTAATTTTGTGATGAAAATTATTTCACTAATTGCTTGTAGTGATTGTTTTAATTGCACATATCTACTGAAAGGATGCTTATAGATATGCCATGGGCTCATGGTACATGTGCAAAGTTCTTTTTTTTAATGCAAGCTTAGGCAACCTGAAGTTTTTTATATATGTTACAGAGGACATTTGGGAGATAATATAAATTATTTATGTAGCATCTCTAAAAGCAATATGCAGAGATAAATATCATCATTCATGCGAAGGTTAAAGTATATTCTTTGTATCTAAAAAGCTATATATTATATTAATACACATCTGTTTACAAAATTGAGGGGCTTGTATCTAAGTTTCCGTCGTAATTTGTGTAGGTTGATAATTGCATATCAATCAATCAAGCAGCCAAACACATGCTGGTTCTGAAATTCTTTTGCCCATTTGAATATAATCGAATTAAAACAGAACAAAAAAGTGTCAAGGCTCTTGTACTTCAGATTGATCAGGGTATATGTGCTGCTTAACTTTTAGAAAATATTGTTTATCTTAGTGTACAAGTTAGCTAGTGATCTTGTTAGTGTTATATTGCATATTATTTATTTGTTTTAATGAGCGTGTTGTAGAAGTACATGTTATATTTGTATTAATTAATGTATGTGCTTTCATAATAAATAAGTTGCTATCTATTCATGCTTTATGTATAATTGTAACATTAATGGTACATGTACATGGATCCATGTTTGGTTGGCTCGTTGTAAACCTATTCTTTTGCCATCTCTTTCGTAATATTCCTTCTTTGACTCTATCCATGTTCTAGATTTTCTTTTTAGGGCATGTCTTCCACAATACATAGTTTAATAGTTCTGACTTTATGCTCTTTGTATCATGCAACATATTTTTTGTTTGCTTTTCTCATTTTCTCATAAACATTTAAAGTAGTCGTCAACCAAGTTGTTTTCTTCTAGACCATTACTAAGTGGTGATCTAGATTTATTTGCCATGTTGTCTGCTATTTTTTAAGTAAATCTATATTCTCTTAACTTATAACCTTTGTTTCTAAGATTGCGGGCAAGGAGTAATCTAGTTTCTAAGTTTTTTTTACCCAACAACTAACTCAGAGCGAGACTCCTTCGTCTTCCAGCGACTACAGTTCACAATGTTTTCATATGGTGAAGATCCTTGAAATACACTATGCATCTTTACGACATTTATACGTTGTATTTTCTTTTACAGCATCATTTGATCTTGACATTTTCGTAGATTGTGCAGACTTCGACACCGTTCCAAGCTGTTGTTGAGCTCTTTATGTGTTCTGAATTTGGAATAATCATAATTTCACTACGAATCTTCTTTCCTATTAGCTACGGCTGTTTTGATCTTTATTTATTTAAGTCAAATGCTTTTCATTTATTGATGTGGTTGTCACAAGCATATTTGGATAGTATTAGTATAACCTACGCTACACGACTGATGCCTCATCTTAGTAGAATATTCTTCCATTGTTCATCTTCACATACTTGTGTTCAACTTCATCTAATTTATGATATTGAATTATTGCAGATTTGCAGATTGCATGGTATACATGGTCATATGATCATTCTGAATTCAGCTATGATCATTTTCTCCTTTTGATTCTGTGGAGATTTCTATTTATTTTAAAAAGAGAGTCTCTTGAATATTATTATTAGATAAGGGATTTAAAAAAGACACTTACAATGAAGGGGAACTGCAACAAGTCCTTAAAGATGTTATTCAGGCGAGGTATTGAAGATTTGCATGATGATGAATTTGAGGGTTCAAAGGAAGAAGATTCCATTTTTAGAGAAGTATTCTTTGGGCATGAAAATGATAAAACTAGTAAAAAGTGTCTTGTAACCGGAGCAATCAATTTTGAAAATGAAAATAAAAAACCTAAAGTTGTTTCATTCGGTTGCAACAGTGACAATTCAGTCATGACAAGTCAAACAGATTTACAAAACATGAAAGAATCTGAAGAGTTTACTACATCATCAAGAAACGACCCTGATGTTGAAGTTAAAAGAAGGAAGGTGTTACCTGAAGAACAAGTCAATGCTAAACCTTATTTAGAGAAAGTCATTAATTCTTCAATCCCATCAACAGAAACTGATTCTTGTTTGTTTCAACCAACTACAATGGTAACATGTCGTTTAGTTGAATCATCGGCTCAAGGTTTTAAATCTAGTTGCTATCTGCTTAAAGGTACTGTTGGAGAAGTTGCTGACAAGGATAATTCAAAATCCAGATTATCAAGCTCTGACACAAATGATCAAAAAGGAACTGACGTCGGCGCTGCAATTGCATCACCTGTTTCTCAGGAAAGTCATGTCAGCAAGCTTTTAGTCGTCAAGCCTGAACCAGTTCAATGTTCCAAAAGAAAATGGAAAGATTCTTCATTTGTGGAACTTGATGAAGATGAACTTTTGGCACCACCTAAAGATTCAACAACTGACCCTAGACCATTATTACGGTTTCACATTCATCGGTTACTTAGGGAAGCAAAATGGGTTATAGGAAGGCGAAACAGAACCACACATTGTAAAGGGCATGGAGAATATGTCTATAAATCTCCTTCAGGAAGGCCAATTCGGGAATTTTACAGAGCATGGAATATGTGTGGTCAGAAACTAGTTGCAGATGCACATTATGTTGTTAGTGATAGTAATGGCATACAGTGGACCAGTTTTGCCGAGTTCCAGTCTGATTTTTCTGATACTTTAATAGAGATTGAAGAACAGCTTAGAAATTTGGAACATGCGACTGCCTTAGCTCATTGGTGGTATTTACTCGATCCTTTTGCAAAATTGGTGTACATTGATAAAAGTCTGCGGTATTTGAAGGAAGGGAAACCGGTTAAAACGAAGAGAAGCGTGGTGGATAGTATTTATTTTAGCGATGATACTGTTTTACCTCCAAAAAATGAAGTTCTTGTTGCTAATCAAATTACAAAAAATATTGGGAAAGAGAACAGCGATTTAGTTCCATTTTCTTGCCAAACAACTAATCTTAATGCATCAACCGGAGGGTCTGAAATTGTCTTTCCTCATCAAGATGATGTCATGCAAACTAAAGAACGCAAGAAATCGAAGAGGTTGTCTGAGATGAAAGTAAGTGCCTCCGATGGCATGCAGGAGATCAGTGAGATTAACATTCAATTAAAATCAAATATATCTGAGAGTTATGGGAGTTGTATAAAATCATCCTTTTGCTCTTCTGATGACCAAAATGAAAAGAAGCAAAAGAAGCAATCCAGATTTAAGAAGCCGATTCACCATCATAAACATGGAAAAGAGAAAAAAGGAAATTGTCACCTTAATGATAATGATCTTTTACTTTCAGCCATTTTAAAGAACCGTTCTACTAACAAATCATCAGGTTTGAAGAAAAAATATCGTGTCCCAAAAGCTCCAAGGAGGTTCAGCAAGGGCCGAAAGGGAAGTTGCAGGCTGCTTCCACGAAGTTTGATCAAAGGTGGTCAACAGCAGGTGGAAGGGAGGTGGTCTGGGCTCGGTGTAAGAACAGTATTATCCTGGTTAATAGATTTTGGAGTAATTAAAGTTAATGAAGTGATCCAGTACAGGAATCCAAGTGATGATTTAGTGGTGAAAGATGGTTTAGTCACCCGTGATGGTATTTTGTGTCGGTGTTGTGAGAAGATTCTTTCTGTTTCTGAGTTTAAGATTCATGCTGGTTTCAGCTTAAAAAGCCCGTGTTTATATCTTTTTATGGAGTCTGGAAAACCATTCACTTTGTGCCAGCTGGAAGCTTGGTCAGCTGAATACAAGGTTAGGAGAGGTGCTACACGAATTATTGAGGTTGAAGATATTGATGAAAATGACGACAGTTGTGGTTTGTGTGGCGATGGTGGTGAATTGATATGCTGTGATAACTGCCCGTCAACCTTTCATCTAAAATGCTTGTGTGTAGAGGTTAGTCTTACTTTCATCATCTTTTCGAAAATCTTATTTATCCTTTATTTTATTATATGTCCAACACAACTTTTAGGTATTTGTACTTTCTCAACAACTTTTGGGGTTCTTAGTGCTCAAAGAAAGCTGCTTTGTTCTATATTATTATAAGTATAATTTAACTGATTGTTTTTATTTTTCTGATGTTGTTTTTTAATTTATCTGGTCATCCATATCCCCTTTCATGCCTTGCTTTTTCCAGGAACTACCAGAAGGCAATTGGTATTGTTCAAAGTGCTCTTGCTGGATTTGTGGGAACGTGGTCAACGACACCGAGGCTTCAAGCTTGGGTGCATTGAAATGCTTGCAATGCGAACATAAATGTATATTTCTGCACTCAACCAGGATGCTAGTTATTATTATTACGGAAAATGTCATAAGGTTGCAATATACTTTTGGCCGTCCCATTTTGGTACTTATAACCTTTTTTGGCATGCTTTGTAACTATGGCTTTTTCAGTCCTATTTGGTAATTATAACTTTTAAATAATTACCCGTTTTTTAAAGGTCCATTGTGGTTATTATAGAGCAAGAAAATGTAAAAAAGATAAGCAGATTGGGGCAAAAAGAAAAATGCTCCCTCTGTTTTAAATAACCGTCGATAAAAGAAAACCACAAAGTTTTAGGAAAGTATAACTAATGCTTCATATAATAGCTTAATCCTGATTTTATCCCTATAAAGTGCACACAGTTTTAGAAGTGTGCAATTAATGTAGTTTAGTGAGGCTGGGCTTGGAGCAACCGGTAAGGCTGATGCTTTATGACCTTAGCTACACAGAATGTAGGTAAGTACCGGGTACACCTTTTTTAGTGATTTAAGGGTAGAACAGATGCTTGCCAAATAAATGTGGAAGTGCACATTATTGTTGGGATGTACTATGATAGAAAGGTGAACATTTTTTAGGACGTAGGGAGCATTTAATTACCAAATAGGAACTGAAAACGTTAATCTCTCAAGTAGCCCATTCAAAAAACCTACGAATCACCAAAATGGAGCACTGCCAAAAGTATATTGCTAATTTGTGACATTGTCCTCTGTTATAATCATCATCATTAGTACTATTATTGTTGTGGTGGTTATAATTATTTGCTGTATTTATCTTCCAAATTTTGTTCTTTCTCGTGAATGGTTTTGCTTGTAAACAGATCATGAGGAATGTCTGAGAGAGAAGGGAATGGAAAGAGAGTTAAGGTCTTCTGCTACATGGTTCTGTGGGGAAAGTTGTGAGGAGGTAACGTAAATTAACACTTTTACCAAACCTGAATACAAAAATATAGATAAAAAATTGCAGTGTTGGATCTTATTATTTAATTTGAATCTAAACTACTTGTAGATTCACTCGGGGCTTCATTCCCAGATCGGGATCATGAATTCCATATCGGATGGCTTCTCGTGGGCAATTCTAAAATGCATTCATGGAGACCTAAAAGTTCATTCTGCACAGCGTTTGGTTGCTCTGAAAGGTGAATGCAATCTGAAACTAGCTGTTGCCCTTACAATTATGGAAGAATGTTTTCTTCCCATGGTGGATCCAAGAACAGGCATTGATATGATACCCCATGTCCTATATAATTGGGGGTGAGCACTATCTTCATCTTATAATCTGTTTCCATTTTATTTTTTCTGTTTTCAGATGCTTAACATTAAAAGTAGATCTTTATTTCAACTTCCCTGTTTTCATAATCATTCTGAGGTGGCAAGATCGGTTTGTTGGACTGAAACAACTGTTATCCATTTTAAGAAGATTTCAATCAACAGTTAATGCGCTAATATGACTAAACAACAATATTCAAATAATAATAATCTAAATCTCTGATTTTACAATTTAGGAGGTTGTATGCATTTTAAGTTCACTTCAGGCAACTTTCACATAGTTCCATGGGCCTTTTCCCTTTTTAGCTTAAACTTCTTTATTTTACCCGTTTGACTTGTTTTAGATTAAAAATATTACAAATTGATCTCTTCTTAAGGAAATGGGTTGAGATTCCCAATTCTAATTGTTTTCACTAGTTTTTCACTTTGTGTACTAATAATATAACTTTCGAGAGACTATTTATTTGTTTGATTTTCTTTTCAGATCAGAATTTGCCCGTCTCAACTACGAGGGGTTCTATACAATGATCTTGGAGAAAGATGATGTCATAGTATGTGTGGCATCTGTAAGGTACTTTTTAATGACCAAGCTTATCTCCTAGTTTATCTTACAAGCTCCCATATCAGTTCACTTGTTAAAAAAATATGAATTCAATAAGTTTGGCCTAGTAGATACAATCTAGTGATAGTTGGTATACGTAAATTTCTTGTTGAATAATTAATGATCTATTATTTGGTTTTAGCAAATTACTTGTTGCATATGGTCTCGCAAAATATTAATTGGAAAGATATGTTTGAACTCATTGGCAGGATTCATGGAGTACATGTTGCCGAGATGCCACTAATTGCAACGTGTAGCAAATATCGCCGCCAGGGAATGTGTAGGCGTCTCATGAATACTATTGAAGAGGTGATTTTTAATAATAAACTTTAGACCGTAATGCCTTATTTCATGGTTGCCTATTTATCACTACAACTTTAAGCTAAGGCATAAATTCTGCTTGATTCTATTTTATTTTGCAACGAATATGCAAACATGACTCTTTCTCTTTATGTCTTGATTTTTTTAGTTGCTGAAGTCCTTAAAGGTAGAGAAGCTGGTGGTATCTGCCATCCCGAGCCTGGTTGACACATGGACCCAAGGGTTTGGGTTCACACCCTTGGAAGCCGATGAGAAGAAGACCTTGACCAAAACCAGCCTCATGGTCTTCCCAGGAACCATATGGCTCAAGAAACCCATGTATCAGGGTGCAATCCAAAGTACACACCTTTCCTTTTTCTTATAATTTTTAACTCATTCACCTATATAAAAGTTGATTCAGGTTATATTAGTAAACTTAAATTTTTTTGATTAAAATGGAATGTGTAAATGGTTGAAAGTGAACCAATGTGGATTTAAATGCTTACAATCATTAAATTGTTTTATTGAAGTTATTTAAAAATATGCTTTTTAAATTATAATTTTCGTATTATATCTAATACGTTAATTATTTCTCCCCGAATAAAAGATTTACCCATTCTGACGCGTCCATTTTGCCATGTCTACATATTGTTGATGAACCCACTTGTTAAACATCCAACAATGTTTAATTTCTTTCTACTGTGAAATGTGAACAGGCACTCCAGCCGAAGCTGTAGTTTTACATGAAGATGGAGACCAAGACCCGAAGCCTTTGCTTGAAGAACCACAAGCATCTTCAAAAGCTGAAGGAAGCACATTTGATGCGGGTTCTGAAGTAAACCCGATTATACCAGAAAACCTCCAATGACCCGACAGCCCGATAATCGGGCCGGGTACAAAAAGTGAGCAATAAAAGTTGTACATTTGAAGGGTTCAGAAAGTTTTGCAGTTTAAATATGGCCATTTGTGATGAAAAGCATAACAATGAAGTTGAAGATGCATCTGTTGTGTAGGCAGTTGTTGTTTGTTTTATGAGGGAAAGAAATGTGTAGTATGTTGTTAAAGGAATATGCAAACTACATGAGGAATGTTTAGATGAATTATGTTGTACATAACTTGCTTTATTTCCTTGTCAACAGCCTTTTGACTTGCCCCACAAGACAACCAACAACCTTTTTGTTGCAAAATAAATTTTCAATGTTTTTCTGTGGTTGGAATTGCTTGGTTACTTGCAGGACCATACTGGTGTTGTTTTGGATTAATGTTTCTTTAAGATATACTTCACAGTAATCTCTCTCGAGATTTCTTGGTAAAACCATATTTACCATTAATCATATATTTATAATCTATTATATAGAGATTGAACAAAGTAATTTTTGTAAGGAAACTCAACATTGTTAAACGACGCTCGTTTAGTTTTCTTTTTCATCTTCATTTTTTTTATTTATATAGTTTAAATTATTTTAAAGATAATACAAGCTCTTAATTTTACTTTAAAAATACAAAACAGAAGTCAAACTTATAATATCAAAAAAATAAAAGAAAATACAAAATTTTTATAACTATGATTACATATTTTTATCTTTTATTCTAATATATTGCTATCACATAACATGAATACACGATTATCGGTCGCATAACGAGTCTCTTTTTTCACTATCATGCATTACAAGCAGCTTTTACATATACTAATTTATGATGTATTTTTTTGACAATAAAGAGAGATTTTAAGAAATTCTAGATTTACAATAAACGAGTCATCGTCTTAAGAGTAAGGATGTACACGAGCCGATATTTAAGGAGCTCGAGCATATGTTCGGGCTTATTTAATAAACAAGCTCGAGCCCAAACTTCACATGTCGAGCTAGAGTAGGCTCCTGAATGCTGATGATCAAGGCCTTCGACGGTACGGAGTTCTAAAATTGTTTTGTTTTTTTAAACTTGATATGCTTATTGTGTGTTTTAGCTAGTTTTTTGAATCGTCAATTAATCTATAAGAGCTTATAAATGATTCGTATTGTGCCTGTATCAAGCTGATCGGATTAGAATTTGATTGTCAAATATGTTTTTAATGATGATCTGTATCTTTTTATCAATAACTGATAGCTGGCAACGGCTGCCAACAAGTCGTTTTTATCTAATAATTTGTGCTTGTGTCATACTGAGTAAACATATCTGAGCTTGAACATAGTTATAATGCACGTTTTTGAGCTATTCGAGCTAACGATCCAGTCATATTTGTACTCAACTTAGCTTCTTTGCAGCCCTAATTATCAATGGATTCTGCTATTATCCAAATCAAGACTCTTTTAGTTTTGCTTTTAAAGAAAGGGTTAAACCACTATCATTAGCAAGAAAAAAGAGAAAATTGCAAATGCAAAAATAATGTATTTGGTGTTTTTTTGTCCAAAATCATTTTTTGTTTATGAAGTGTAAGTTTCATTTTGCCTATCTGAAAGACAAGTACTTCAGTTCAATACGTTGATTATTTTTTAAATTCTTTGTTGCATAAGGTTGTGCCTTGATTGTTTGTTTCTTGATTTCCCTTTGCAGTATTTAGATTGTCTCTCGCTGCCCCCGACTAAAGAACGAGAGAACATTCTCACTCACAGACTTATCTTGGATGTATGAAGAAAGGTCCTGTGTTCACTGTAGCCTTACAAAATTTTCATGTTCAAGTTTCTTATGTATAAAATAAAAATATACTTATGAAAAGATACCATGTTGGCATGTTATTCAGTACCAAAAGAGGTCTTTATGTTAATGATATTCAGATTAATCACTACTAATGAAGTCAAAACAAGATCTTCATCAGATGGAAAACTGTGCAAACGGCCCAAATTTCCCGTCTGATGAAGACGAGTAACAGGTGCAATAACGTTACTATATTAATCTCAGTCATAACGAACACAAACTGTGATCATAAACATGTGGAGTGGAAAGGTTGCACCATAATATTTCATCATGAATTTGTTACACAAAGGAAGCAGGAGATGGGAGACCGATTGTAAATTTTTCAAGGTTGCACCTGTTAATATGACAATATAACCCGTACAAATCATGTCAATTGTTATCTGGATCCTCGGGCACTATTTTTTCCTTCTCATCCACAGCTAAAGTGGCAGGAGTACTATTAACAGACACACTCTCCCCTATGGACTCACTACTTTGTTCTACCGAGTTGGCATTAACCATTGTTGTTGATAATTTCATGTCAGGGACGTTGATATCCGAACACTTTTCACCTGATATCTTTGGTTTGTTCACGTGAAGGTGATTTGTTGTTGAAGATTTCATATCAGGGATGCTGATATCTGAACGGTTTTCACCTGGTTTCTTTGGTTTAGATACGTGATGGTGATTTGTTGGTGGAGATTTCATATCAGGGGAGTTTGGATCTGAAGGATTTTCGCCTTTAATCAGGGCATGATGACGCGCCATTAAAGATCTCATATTCGGGCTATTGTTACATGTAGAGCTTTCTTCCAGGTTTCTTGGTTTATTCAGGGCGTTACAGTGTGGACAGTAGTAAGTAATTACAAGAAAATCCTCTTTCCTTGCAAGGCCTGTATAGAATTCAAATGAATACTTTAGTAATGGAAAAATGCATAAAAAGTAACAAACCTTTTTTAGCCATGAGAACCCGCTATGAAAACTCACAGGCCCACGAAGTCCGTGCTAACCCGTGGGACCATGTTGCTACGCTTGGTAGGCGGCCTTTAAGGGTTTAAGACAGAAACTGGATTCGAACTTGAGACCTCTGTTAGAGGGGAATCATGTGCAAGCTAATGAACTTTGATAAACACATCACACGCCTTGTCCGCGTTTTGATGTTTTAAATGACCTCAAAATAAAACTTTTGAAAGTTAGTCACCTTGGATCAGTTTATTTGTTTTTTATGAACGGCAATCGCCATCCAAGATGTTAACGAAAGAAGGTTTGAACCTGGGTCTTTGGGAGGATCAATTTGTTTTTAAACTTTCGCCTATAATAGTTGGTTAAATCTGACCCAAGGTTGATAACTTCTTAGCCCTTTTAGCAAACACAAGAAGGATGTTTATGTACTTTCCAAGAAGATCAAACAGAAGTAAAATTCTACTCACCATTGTGCATATGGCAATTTCCGCATATAAGTGCATAAGATTGAGTAGGGTCCTCTCCAACAAGCAATGCAGCAAGTCGAGCCATCCAACCACCATCTTGTGGACTCATAGCCACACGATTCTGATGCTCGACAACAAGCTCACTAGGCAAAGAAATCTCAGAAACCTCACTTCCCTCATACTGGAAACCCCCGTCTTGCACTACTGTACTTCCAGGTGATCTAGCCTCTGATGGGTTCCGTCTTCTTAGACCACCAGATTGCATAAACTCAACATCACTGCTTTTCCCTGTATCATGTGGATTAAGATGCGAATCGTCTACAAACCAATGCAGTCCTGAATCTGCACCCAATTTGGATGCAAGAACAGATGCAGCAGCTGCCTTTGCTGCTGGGTCCGGATCATATCTCTGGAAAAGAAAGGTATTGCAGTACGCATTACTAACATATTTGGTGATGAGTATAGAGGTTGAAATGATACCTGAATAAGTTGTTGGGTGTTGTAATAGTTAGTCCGATCTTTAAGTTCATCGATTTTTGCTTGCCTTTCTTCCCGAAGCCTTTCTAAACTTCTTTGATCCCTGCGTTCACCTGTACAAAGAGCGTACCCGAATTCACTAAATTGGTTGTTTTTCCCTGACTATGATTTAACTTCAACAAATCAACTATCTTATGGTAAACACAAGATGTTATTCGGTTCAGTTTTATTGGTTAATTTGGTTACAGTTTGGTTTTCTGCTCACCCTAGATAACAATCTACTGAACTTTAACAAGTCCTCAAATAGAATAAAGAAGATGGCTATATACTTATGGAGGGAACTTACACATTCCTGTGAGGCTTTTAATCCCAGAGTACAAAACCCATGCTAATACAGGCAATACAAAAATAGGCAAAACTCGAAGTGCCCTCATTTTCCACTCTAGCTTCACCAATTGCGTTGTCATTATCGCGTATCCAATTGCAACAACCTGAGACAACACATAGGATATGTAAGACTTTTTTGATAAACATGAGAACCTATTACACAGGCAAATCAATCCTCTGCTAACCAACAAGACCACTCGAATGCAGCTTGTGCTAGACATTTGACATTCAAAGGGTTAGTAGAAGTCAAGGCCCGAGCTTAACAATGTTTTCACCTACTACTACTCATATAAGGAACAAGATTATTACCTCAAGAAGAACAAAAGATACAATCAGATTCCTAGCAGTTTTCCTCCATCTTGTAGATCGTTTCTTCATTCTAGCAAGAATAGTAGCCTCTTCTTTAGCTATATATCGCAATCTCTTCTCAAAATCATCATCGTATAACCTAAACAATCCACTCCAAATTCGAGAAAATATACTCTTCTTCCCCTTCCTCGGCGTATGATCATTCTTCTCCTCAACAACTTCCTTCGCATCCTTCTCCTCCGCCATTTATTATTCTACAAGGTTTTAATCATCTATTTCAGGCACCTATTACCTCAAACTGATCATGATCATAGAATGAGAAACAAAATTCTACAAGGTTTTAATAATCTATTTTAGACACTATTACCTAAAAACCGATCATGATCATAGAATGAGAATCAAACAGCTAATCAGTTCAAATTTGAAAAACCTACATGAAATTGACGTACCTGATATCGTACAACAGTGAGTGCGAAATCTGCTCTGAAACAGAAGATGAATTCAAATTGTCTCGTAAACAATCACAAAACAGTATTCCACAGATTAATCATCTATTTCAGGCCTGAAAACCGATCATGATCATAGAATAAAACAGCTAACTGACTCGAATTCAAAAACCATACGAGAATCGAGAGCGCAAAGGAATGTACCTGATATCATACAAGTATGAACGCAAAATCGACCTCTGAAACAGAAGATGAATTCCGATTGTTCCAAAAACAACCGCGAAAGAGTATTGGATAGATTAGTCATCTATATTAGGCCTAAAAACCGATCATGATCACAGAATGAGAAACAAACAGCTAATTTGTTAGAATTCGAACACCTTACGTGAAATCGAGAGCACAAAACGACGTACCTGATGATCATACGACATTGAATGCGGAATCTACCTCAGCAACAGAAGATGAATTCAGATATCGGATGAATTGTTAGGTTGTAAAGCAAAAATGAAAAATCAAATGAAGAAATGTAAGAAGCATTGAAGAGTGAGTCATGAGGAGGCTATGGCTACCCTTGGAGATTGAATTGAATCGACTCCATTATCGTTATGATGAAGAAATCCGTTGCAGAATGAAACATGCAAGTTAATTATCATGCAACTATAGATTAAAAAAGTTTAATTATAGTTAGCATTTATCTATATGGATCAAATTGTTTGAAATTAGTATTTTAGTTTAAGGATGAATATTGTGTTAGGTTTACGGGTTTTGAGTTGACGTGTTGAATTATTTAGTTCGAAACCTCGAATAATGACTAATAACATCAATCCAATCCTAATCCTGACAAAACTTTATATTGTGTGACCCCTATATTTCTTGTTTACCGATTTATTTAAACGTGTCAAACGGATTGACGGGTAGTAATCAAGTTGTTAGTCTGCTTGGTGGGTTGTAATCAATGGGTTAAACAGATTGTAATTGGTTTGAGTGGTGGATATATTTAATCGAACAGGTTAGCTGGTCGGCTTGTTTAATTAAACATGTCAACGTGGTTTATTAAACAGATCATGACAACCCAAAACCTGAATATTTCTTGTCATATTCGGTCTTGTCGAAAATTGCTACCCGGTTAGAGTGAGTTGAATTGTGTTTCCTTGTAAATACTAATCATATAATGTTGTAATTGTAAGATGTGATAAATTGAGTGGGTTGGATGGGTTATGTCACATCTTTATTTTTACTGTGAATTAAACTAAAGCAGGTTTTCTGTGCAAATGATGTTTTAAACATTAGTAATCAGGTATATGCATACAAAAACATCTTCACAACAGGGTTGGTTTTGAGAAATCATTCACAATGGGTCACCGTCATTGTAAATGGCAATCTCTACCCCAACATGTAGGCCGGCAGAGATGGATTAGATGTGTTTCAGGCGTGTCAGTAAGATCTATTAGAGATCGTCAATGCTAACGTCTACACAACATGAGATGGTTTTGAAACAATTCACAGTGGGGGACACCACCATTGTAAATGGCGATATCTACCCCAAAATGTAAGGCCAGCAGAGAAGAATCGGATATGTTTCAAACTTGTCAGTATGATCTAATAGAGATCACCAATGGTGTCATCCACACAACATGGGATGGTTTTAAAAACCACTGACAATGGGGGACACCGCCATTGTAAATGGCAATCTCTACCTCAAAATGAAAGGCCAACATGAAAGGATCAGATATGTTTCAGGCTTGTCAGTACAATCTGTTAAATATTGCCATTACCATTGGCAATCTCTTGTAATTTCTGCGGTCTCACATGCCCAAGGAATAATCACTAGTATTGGCGATTCAGGCTTGTCAGTACAATCTGTTAAATATTGCCATTACCATTGGCAATCTCTTGTAATTTCTGCAGTCTCACATGCCCAAGGAATAATCACTAGTAATGGCGATGAGTTAGAAGATATTGCCACTATAAATGGCAATGAGCAAGTGGAGTCATTGTTTGTTCAATCAAGCGTGCAGACAAAGCAAGTCATTGTCGATGAAAATGGCGATGCGTTAGTTGGGTTACTTTAGTTTTGTATTGTAGTGAACGCATTGCCAATACAAATAGTGATGAGTCAGGAAAGCAATAATACCCACCACAGGAAATAATGCAAAGCAATAGTCCAAGGGTTAAACCAAACATAATAAGAAATAACACAAACCAATAGTCAAGGGTTAAACCCATCCACAATGCCAATGAATCCCATTGTGAATGGTTGATAAGTCCACCCCCTCTTGTGAAGAATTTTTGTATGGGTACATTAGAAAATTTGGCAAAAGAAAAAAAATTGACAAGCCGCAATTTGATCAAAAGTTCAATTTCTCAACATGCTATATGTCACTTCAAGCCAAAGCTGGATTATAACCAAGATGGAGAACCAACATCTAAATTTCAGACCCCACTTACATGGTTCATGCGAATATGATTAACGCAACCTTTGACACATAGTTAACCAGACAAATGTTCCACATAACAAAATTAGGAAAACTGTCTCGAAAAAACACAAGGAAGTTAACAACGTTGCAGCATTCAAGTTATAAATTTCAGGACCTAACCAAATACACTGTTATTTTTCCAAACAACATAATCATCTGCATCTTCGCTAGGCGCCACTAGCATACAAACGGGTCCATTCCTTTGCTGTAGTTTCAAAAATAAAACAAAAAATAACAATAGTAATAAGAAACCATTTTTACTGTTGGGTATTATCTGAAGTTTTTTTAAAAGAAAGAAACTGTTTTATATGATGTGTACCTGTTTCAACAGCTTCAGCTTCATTAGATTTCCAGTGCTTTGCAATGTTCTCAGAAAGTGGGTCATCTGGGTTTGGAGCACTTAGAAGAGCTTGAATGCTATAACAAATGCAATTGAAAAATGTCAAGCTCAGTTTTCTATTATCAGCAGATTGAACAAATACAACACAAATTTCTCTAGATCTTCAAGTGGCAAATTTCAATTCGAGTACTCTTACTGGCAAATGGATAAAAATTCATCTTAAGTGTATTCAATCAATAAAACCTCCTAAAAATTAAGCTACCGTAAGAAAATAGATTATTATTAAACTATTATAGTATTAGTAGTCACATTTAATGCATTAGTTATTTATTAGAAAAAAAAGGGCTTGAAAGTCAGCCCAACAGGACCGGTTCCATTTTGACCAGCGCTATGAAATACCCAGTTAGTATTTAGTTAAAACAATGAAATCATGAACTAGACCTCAGGAGTACAGTGCGAATCTGAAGAGCAGGACTCCATTTGTCTTTGAGAATGTCAAGACAAATCCTACCAAGCTGCACAGAAAACCAATACTAAGAAACAATCAAGCAAACATGAGAGACTCAGAAACTAGAAAGAAGAGAGCGAACCTTGTCAATGTTGGGATGGTAAATTTTTGTAAGAAACCGAACCTGTTTCAGTACAGTAAAAAATATTATCAGTACAACACAAGCATAAATGCCAACCTTAAGTTGCACCAAACCAAACATTACATAATGCAACTCAGACAATATTAAAGGCCCCATGCATGCGGTGAAACAGCTATAAACATACAAGACATCAATTATATGTTAACAAAGCTAGCACGAAGAAATTTGCTTCAATAGTCAACTAGCAAACTTGGAACATAAAAATTGAATGCTGAAAAATGAAGTTGTAGAAAAAGAGATCATATAACGATATGAAACAAGTAGCCTTCAAACTTCAAATAGGTTATGTAATATGGATTTATAAACAATAATAACAAAACGGGCTGTCTAGTCAACCAAAGTTGCACAAACACCATAATACCTTTGGCAGCTTCACAAAGGAATTTAACATGTCCGGATTTGCATAAATGTAAGGAGAAACTATTAACAAGAGAAATGGAACAAGAAACAAAGATGCTACATCTGATTCAGCTGGAATATCTGGAACTCAGTTTGGTTGACTTGAATGGAATGACAGAGGAATGGAAGAGACGAGGTAATAGAATCAGCATGGGAATGGAATGAATTACAGCATTCCGTAATAACTTTTGGTTGACCTGTAGGAATGTAATTAGCTTAATATAATTTTTTTTTGAAACGCAATGCACATTTTACCTCTAATGGATACAAATAAAAGCCAGGTGATCTTTGTGTATAAATACTACAAATTAACATAATAAAGCTTATTACAGCAATAACCGTTCTAATAAGCTATATTATGTTAATTGTAGTATTTATACATAAAGATCCTGCTGGCTTATATTTGTAACCACTAGAGGTAATGAAAATACAAAATAGAACAACAACGATGATTCCTGTGAATATATTAGCACCCGACTTTTTGTATGAACAAAACAAAGTTTATATCTTGTAAGAAAAAGAACGTATAGTTCACAAGAAATTCAATCTTTTCCATCTATATATAATTTATATAACCAGTGCATCCTAGCTAAACAAATTCCTTAACCGTAATATTTTATCATAAGAGAGCACATGTCCTACAAAAAACCCTTATAACTCGATGGAAATAAAATAAAGAAACATGATGAGATCAAAATTAGCTCACTAGAGCTCAAGAGCATGAGAGATAAAAATTACAGGTATATCAGCACAAAGAAAATTGACATATAGATCAACAAATATTACCAAAAAAAAAAATAATCATAGCATACATCATAGATAGCCTCCCACATAATGTGAAAGATAAACAAGTTACAGATAGGAACATACGATAATTTCCTTGACCGGATGCAAATTTCAGACGCATCTTTCATGATAAAGGAGACAACAACGCCAGTAGATCAACAGGATAATAACAATTACCATCAACAGAACCCTCCCAGTAGAACATCAAGGTGGTATTTGCATTGTAAATGGGACTGAAAATGGGTATAAGTCTAAAAGAAAAGCCGAAAAGGAAGACAAGGAAAACCCACCCCCTCACAATAGGTTTGAAGAAACCCATATTTTGGATTTTTTTTAAATACAAACATGACGTATGACTTTAATTTCCATACCTTCGTTCATGAACACACACTATGTTGGACCAATCTTGACATTAAATAAAGTTTAGGGACTATTTTGTAGTTTATTTTAAACTTATTATCCGAAAGGGATAAGTCCAGGTAGTTTAAAACTTTATCTCAAATGGATTTGAGATAAGTCTTGGTGATTTAAAGATTATCTCAAAAGGATATGAGATAAGGCCTAATTTGTAGGAGTTGATTAACTTGATGGACAAGGTTAGTTAGCTATAAATATAGGTAGGTTTTTCTTTGATGGATGCAAGTTTTTTCCTATCAATTAATTGGAGGAGTTCCAAAACTATTGCTGTGTTTTTGTTCTGTTTTTCAAATCTGGTATCAATTATTCTACAATTGGTATCAGAGCTGTGTTTAAAAGGGACTTGGGCAGTTGATTCGAAGGTCTGGATCAATCACCAGATCTGAAAACAGGGCAGCAATACAAGAGCAGATCAAAGCTTAAAACGATGGGGGAAGTTGTGCAGCAAAACGTGAACCAGAATGAGAAGCTGAATGTTCAATTTCAGTGCCCGATTCTAACAGCAACCAATTACCAAATCTGGTCTCTTAAAATTAAAGCGATTTTCAAGGCTCAAGGAATATGGGAGGCGATCGAACCAGGATCCAATGTCGATTCAAAGAAGGACAACTCGGCAATCGCATACCTGTATCAAGCACTCCCTGAAGATCTGATTCTACAAATTGCAAGCTGTGACACTGCCAAAGCAATCTGGGATTCAATAAAAACTCGCCATCTTGGAGCTGAAAGAGTCATGGAGGCCCGGTTGCAATCATTGAAGACCGAGTTCGATACAATCAAGATGAAGGAAAGCGAAACAGTGGATGATTTTGTGGCAAAGCTTTCTGGGATTGCCTCTAAATCAGCCACACTTGGATCGGTCATTGATGAATCAACTTTGGTCAGGAAATACTAACAAGCATGCCTGAAAATTTCCTAATATGGTGGCTACAATCGAACAGTTGGTGAACCTTAAAACTGTGAAGTTTCAGGAGGTTGTCGGGCGACTGAAGGCCTATGAAGAAAGGGCCTGTTTGAAGTCAAAAGGATCAAGCAACAATCAAAACCAATTGCTGCTTTCATATGAGGATTGGGAGGCAAAGAGGAGACTTGAAAAGGGCTATGGCCGAGGTCGAGGGGGCAACACTGAAACCCGAGGCCGAGGTCGTGGTCGTGGAAGATTTGGAGGCCGAGGGCGTGGAGTTGGCCGAGGTCAAGCTGCACAAAGTGGAACTCAAGGCTCATCAAACCAGAAGAAGGATCGCTCACAATTACAATGTTTCAGATGTGATGCTTTAGGGCACTTCTCTGCAGATTGCCCGACAAGGAAAAGGAAGAAGTCAACCAACCACAGGCTAATGTTGACAAGCCTGCACTCTTAATGACAGTTGCCTTTCAAGATCAAAAGGAGCTGATCTATCTCACTGAGGAAAAGGTGTATCCAGCCAAATATGTGTCTAATCAAGATGAACAATTCGCGTGGTACTTAGATAACGGGGCATCTAATCACATGACGGGAAATAAAGGGTTGTTTTCCAAACTTGACACAAAGGTAGGAGGCAAGGTGAGATTTGGGGACGGATCATGTGTTGACATTGAAGGAAGAGGCTCAATTCTGCTGGAATGCAAGAATGGAGAACATCGTCTTTTGACGGATGTGTACTACATTCCATTCTTGAAAAGCAACATCATCAGTCTTGGGCAACTCACCGAAGGGGGGTGTGAGATCCTAATGAAACAAGAATTCTTATGGATGTATGAGCCCGATGGAAGTTTATTAATGAAGGCACAACGATCACCAAATCGGTTGTACAAGATCACTTTAAAAATTGGCTCACCTGTTTGTCTGCACTCAAAAGTAGAAGATCAGGCATGGATATGGCACACTCGTTTAGGTCATGTGAACTTCGACACCATTACACGAATTAGCACAAAAAGGATGGTTCTTGGGGTACCAGCAATAAACCATCCTACCCAAATGTGTGAGGCATGCCTAGCTGGTAAACATACACGACAAAGCTTTCCTGATCAAACTGTTTTCAGAGCAGAAAAACCACTGGACCAGGTGTATGCAGACCTGTGTGGCCCAATATCTCCACCTACACCAGCTGGAAACAAGTATATTTTACTTCTTGTTGATGACTACAGTAGGTTTATGTGGGTTTTCATGTTAAAAACAAAGGATGAAACCTTTGAACAATTCAAAAGGTTCAAAGCCTCTGCCGAAAATCAATATGGAGGAAAAATAAAGGTTCTCAGGACTGATCGGGGAGGAGAATTTACCTCCCAGGAATTTAATTTGTTTTGTGAGCAGGCAGGTATTACAAGACAGTTGACCGCACCCTACACCCCTCAACAAAATGGAATAGTTGAGAGGCGAAATCGTACGGTACTGAGCACAACAAGAAGCATCCTCAACGCGATGAGTATGCCACAAAACCTGTGGGCTGAAGCTGTCAGGCACTCAGTTTATGTGCTGAACAGGCTGCCCACGAAAAGCTTGACTGATCAGACCCCATATGAAGCTCTAAAAGGAAGAAAACCAAGGATGGATCATCTACGTGTATTTGGATGCGTTGGTTATGTGAGAGTGCCTTCAAACCAGCTAAAGAAACTAGACAATAGAAGCTTACCAATGGTACATCTAGGAATCGAAGCAGGTTCAAAGGCCTATCGAATGTATGATGTCAAAAAAGGAAGGATAGTCATCAGTCGAGATGTAAAATTTGATGAAAATAGAAAATGGGACTGGCAAGATTACTCTGATAATTCTAGTGACAAAGATGCTGATTTTATGATCAAAATAAATCCACATCAGAACTGATCCAGAGGAATATAATAAAGAACCTGAGCCTGCTGATCTAAACAGCCCAAAGGCTTAGATCAAACAGGCCCATCGCAACAAGACCTTCCTCATATAGATCATGAAAACTCTTCAGCACAACCATCTGGTGATAAAAATTCACTACATTCTGTATCTAGCAGCCCAAAAACCACTTTTACAAATCGAGGACCTATGTTACCTCGGTTGCCTAAAGATGACCCAGCAGACCCATCTTTGCTGAAGAAGAAACCTTCGATGATACACCACCTCGAGGCTGGAAGAATTTAAATGAGGTCTATGATCTACTTCTTACCGAAAGAGATTCAACAAAATTCAAAGAAGCCACAGGTCATAACGAATGGGAGCAAGCAATGGAAAGTGAAATTGCATCCATTGAGAAAAACAACACCTGGGAGTTAACTGATCTACCCCCAGGACATCAGCCAATTGGTTTAAAATGGCTATATAAAAGCAAAAGAGATGCTAATGGTGTGCTTACACGTTATAAAGCCCGGTTAGTTGCAAAAGGTTACATCCAGCAACATGGAGTAGATTACGACAAGGTGTTTGCACCCGTAGCCAGAATTGAGACTGTTAGACTCATTCTGGCATTAGCAGCTCAAAGAGGGTGGCATGTACATCATCTAGATGTCAAAACAGCTTTTTTACATGGGGATCTCAAAGAGGTGGTATTTGTAACTCAGCCTGAAGGTTTTGTCAAGAAAGGGAATGAACAAAAGGTGTATAAACTGAAAAAAGCTCTTTACGGATTGAAACAAGCTCCACGAGCTTGGAATACAAAGTTAGATGCGGTTTTAAAAGAGTTTGGGTTCAAACGATGCATGCTTGAACAAGCCGTGTATACAAGAAGAACTCACGGAGGATCTCTCTTAATGGGAATCTATGTGGATGACATGATAGTAACCGGAAACAGCCTTGAAAAAATTCTGCAATTTAAAAAACCAATGGAGATAAGTTCGAGATGAGTGACTTGGGTCAACTTTCTTATTATCTTGGACTTGAGGTTATGCAAAGCAAAGATGGCATCAAGATCAAGCAGTCGGGATATGCTAAAAAGATCTTAAAGCAAGTTGGAATGTGGGAGTGCAATTTCACCAAATTCCCAATGGAACCAGGGCTGAAATTGAGAAAAGATGATGGCAGTAGAAGTGTGGATGCAACTGAGTACAGAAAAATAATTGGGTGTCTGCGGTACTTAACACATACGCGACCAGATCTTGCATACTCAGTTGGATATGTAAGCAGGTACATGCAAGAGCCTAAAACTACTCACTCACAAGCTGTAAAACAGATTCTGAGGTATGTGAAAGGGACAACAGATCTGGGAATTTACTATAGAAGGAATGGAAGTGATAAGCTGTTGGGATTTAGTGACAGCAGTCATTCTATTGATCTGGATGATGGAAAAGGAACTACAGGTCTAGTGTTCTACTTTGCTGATGGGCCTATCACTTGGAGCTCTCAAAAACAGCCAACAGTGGCTTTATCCTCCTGCGAATCGGAGTTTATGGCTGCAACTTCAGAAGCCTGCCAAGCGATTTGGTTAAGGGGATTGTTAGCTGAAATTACGGGAAGGGAAAAGGAGCTGGTGGTAATTAAAGTTGACAACAAATCTGCAATTGACCTAATGAAACATCCTGTGTTCTTCGGGAGAAGCAAACACATTGATACTCGATATTTTTTCATACGTGAATGTGTTGAGAAAGATCAGATCAAGGTTGAACACATCAACGGGGATCAACAACGAGCTGATATCCTCACCAAAGCTCTACCAAAGATTAAATTTACAGAGATGAGAGAAATTCTGGGGGTGAAGATGATTCAAGATACTGGAAAATAACAGAAGACTCAAGGTCAAGATTGGGGGGGTGATTGTTGGACCAATCTTGACATTAAATAAAGTTTAGGGACTATTTTGTAGTTTATTTTAAACTTATTATCCGAAAGGGATAAGTCCAGGTAGTTTAAAACTTTATCTCAAATGGATTTGAGATAAGTCTTGGTGATTTAAAGATTATCTCAAAAGGATATGAGATAAGGCCTAATTTGTAGGAGTTGATTAACTTGATGGACAAGGTTAGTTAGCTATAAATATAGGTAGGTTTTTCTTTGATGGATGCAAGTTTTTTCCTATCAATTAATTGGAGAAGGAGTTCCAAACTATTGCTGTGTTTTTGTTCTGTTTTTCAAATCTGGTATCAATTATACTACACACTAAGTGACCAAACACACCGCAAATCTTATAACAGAAGATATCATATATGGGGAATTGAAAGACATCCTAATTAGTATGCATCAGTATATATCCACATACCTTGGGAGCAGCCATTGGATATTCTTCAGGCAAAATAACTCCAGCTTGAAAACTCCTCCTACGGGTCAACCAAAGCAAGAAGCAAGTATAAAATAGAAGTTTTCTCTCAACTTTATGATAGCATAAACTAACACAAATACCCCTTTGGATATTTATATAGGACTGATCCAGTTATTCACTCATAAATATAAGAAAAGAACTGCATCAATAAGCATCCATTCCATCATAAGTGGACAACTAACAAATTAAAAACAACAAATAATGAGGTTATGAAATCGCAGACACACCAGAGTGTTATTTTTCCATCATAGGATTGATACTCGACATCAGCTATAATATATCACTGCAAAATTGAATGAGCCATAATGTTCCCACCCCTCTCTGACCCATTAAAAAACCAAGAAAGAAAAGGTTTGACTTTAATAAAACCAATTGCTCAATTTAAAGGCCAAATTTTTGGGGATATTTTACATCAGTTCTATAACAAGTATTTGCAAAGTTATACAATCAAGGTTTAATAAGTAACAAAATCAATATAAATGGTAGTATTGATATCACAAAGTCATAACATAGCTCTTTCTTTCTAACAGAACTAGTAACAAGTAGAATCTAATATAGGTATAGGATGTTTAAGTTCAAGAGAAGCAGCTTCTATAAAGTTAAATATATCCTAAGGATTAAACTTAATTCTGTAAAAGATATGATTCTTTTCCTATTATCTTTTCAAATGAATTAAGCAACAAAAAACCATTAATACTAAAAGTACAGCTATAATGACCAACCGAACAGACATTAAAGTTAAATTACCTTCATAGGGGGACTGCGTTGGACCAAGAATCATGACATTAAAATACCGCATATTATCTTCAGATGGTGAAGCACTAATCCCCGGAGCTACACAAACAAAAATCATAAACAATAAACACAAACACCAAACAAATCTCTCCTCACGCTTCCAAACTACAACACAAACTCACACCGATCTAGATCCACAACACATTTGAAATTGAACAAAAAAACAAAAAAAGCTACCAAACGTAATTCAAGTTCACCTGGCTCGCTGAGTAACCGCTGAGTTTCCTGTATCACATCAAAGTCAAAACCTAAGTTAGGGCTTTCAGATGCACAAACATAACGTGATCGATGAGATTACATGAAACAAACTATATACATACAAACATATACATATATATTGTAAGTTTCTAATCAATTGAAGAACTGAAATCGAGTAATTGAGATGTGGATCATGAGAGTGAGATCGTGATTAGTTGGTGGTGATACCTTGATGATTCTTCGAGGTAGATTACTGTTGGCCATCGAAGGGGAAGATTTACGCTACAGGGGATTTTGCGTTTTGTAGAAGAGAGAGAAAAAAGAGGGTTTTCAAGAGAGAGAAACTGGGGGATATTATTATTATGGTTTCGATTGTATTTATGTGGAACTGTTCTCTAAATTGCTATTTGGGACTCCGTTTTGAAGAATTGTTAATTCTTGCTTGTTAATATGGTAAAGCTAAGTGTACTTTGCAAAACATGTGCTCAAAGTTTAAAAGAACTATTCAATCAACTATTTAATGTTTTAATACATCCTTTTATGAGAGAGCGATCGAAACATATACCACGCAGCTTCTTGCATTAGAGATGATGATTTTTCTGAATTTCTAACACTAAATTAATTTTACAAAGTATAACGCTTGATAATTTGTTAACTTAACTAGTATTAAGTCCTCTGCGTTGCAAGAGGAAGTGTAAAACTATGTCAAGTAGCACAAATGACACATCACCATCAGTGATCACTAACACCGAAAAAACTAGTACTAAAAAAGAAATAAAAATAATAAAAAACCGAATAAAAAGTAGACGTAAAAACGTTAAACAACGCAGCGAAACGTAAAACATCTAAAACAATAAGTAAGTCAATTCGGGACCAGCACCTTGCGATGGGGCCATTAAATGGGAAAAATAAGCGTAAAACAAAAAAATGGTGAATACACCCACTTAGCACATGATCAACTATAATGCATTACCAAGTCGATAATTATTATGTATATATATAATGTGGATAAATATTCATAGCATGTAAAATAGACATGAGATTATCATTAACTAGGTTGAATAAATAAAATATAAATAATTAGTAATAAAAAGTTATTAATTATAAATAATCTATTGAAATATGATATTATTGAAATTACGTATGAGTAAGTAATATAAGAATAAAACAATGGTATTTTTTCTTTGAACTTTTGTTTTAAATTTTTTTATCTAAAAATTTAAAAATTCGTTTTAAATCAAAACGTATTAAAAATGTAATTTGTAAAAGTTTCTATTATAACTTTGAATTTTAATTTTTTATGGTTCATAAAAAATTTAATTTCTAAAAACATTGATTTTAAATATTTTGTATTTTTAAAAAAGTTTGATATTTAAAAAATTACTTATTTATAGAAAAGATTGTTTTCTTCAGAAAGTATATTTATAAAAAGAACTCTTTTAATTTATTAATAACTATTTTAATCTCAAAGAGAATTAAAATAATAATTAGTAGTAAATGTAAACATTTAAATGAGAGAGAAACGGAAAAATTAGACTTAGGAGGTCTAATATTATGACAAGTGGCGACTTAAAACCTTTTTTTTATTAGAATAGATAGATTTGTTAACCGAGTTTGATATTATTCATCAAGTTTACTTTGTATATGAAACATAACCTGTAAGATCTATGACAAATTGACAATTGTCTCAATAAAAATACAATAACCATTAAATGTTAAGAATTCATTAGCATTGTTTAGATGCATGCACCGTCTTGATAATGATTTGAAAATTGTGTTCGTAGTCTTATAACTTGAGGCAATAACCGCATAAATGTCTCTGACCTGATGACAAACATATATGTGATTATCTAGTAGACACAATATTATAACTATGAAATATTTGAACAGTTTATAAAAGTATGTATTAACATACATCCCTTTCAAATCTCTACAGAAAACCAAGGGATTCATTCCTCATTTTATAAGTGAATAACTAGTACCCTCTAAAACAACAAGTACATGTAAGTAATCAGATTTAAGGTTTTAGTAGTTCTTCAAAGAATGCCTATATGATTTACCAATGATTGTGTAAACAATTATTGGCCGGAGTGACGACATGATACGGTTACACTAATGTTAGTATGATACAAACTATTATTAGTAATGTTATAAATCATACGAATGTTACTAGAACTTTTGTGAACACCACAGATTTATTCATAGCAAAATGCAACCATTTCATTAATGAAGTAACATCAATGGTGTAGAAAGCCAAGTGACAACGATGGGTCGCGGTCATGAGACCACACAACAACAAAACAATTCAACTACTAATCGCAATCTTTCTATAGCCGGGCCGGGACCACGCCTTTCAGGCACTACGAAAGGTCAAAAAAACAATAAGCGCCCTTAAAAGTCAAATGATCAACCAGTATTCTGCATTCCAGCAGCAATACCCTTCATGGTCAAGATGAGTGTATCCTCCAACCCTGGTGCATATTCGCTTGTTGGGTTCAGCTTAATAAGTTCATCGGCTGGTTTGCTTGGCTCGGGCCCATCTTTAGAGATGTGAGGCCTTAACTTCACAAGATAGTTTGGATCACGAATACGTTTCAGGGTGTACGCTTGGCATACGTTCAATGTTGTTATGTATGAATCTCGCAGTCTGAGCCTTTGTTTCAAGTAAGGGTCACTATCTAGAAGGTCCTTATGTCCAACAATCTGTGAACACAAAAAGATGAGTGTTTGTATGGGCTTCAGAGCTTTTAAAGTTTCAAAACAACAAACTATATTCATATATAGCCCCATAAAATGAAAAAGCAAATCGTGGAGCCCTAATTCAGGTTATTTTTTATCTCTAACTCGTTGAACAGGTAAATTTATCTTGATAGGAAACGGGTCAAGCGGTCAGAGTTGAGAATCGCCAAAAGGGATTTTTTTTCATTCACAAAACCCCCTAAATCGCATTATTCAAAAGTTTGATCATTATGATTAAAATAATGTAACTTTTTTTAATCAAATTACAAGTAACTATTTACTCGTCCCTCCCAAAAATATTGTCTACATTACTATTTTGATTTGCCCCCAAATATTGTCCACTTTTAGGAATGGATATAATAATGTACTCACCTTCCCACCTTACCCTTAATTACCTACCTTATAATAGATATTGCAGTTCAATGATATGGTAAATTTGGCTACTAACCAGAGACTATTTTGATTGCACATTGTGGATAAAAACTTTGGGCAGAGAGCATGAAAAATGGTAATTTCTTTTTGTATGAAAGTGTTTTGGGTTAATCCAATTCGACCCGTTTCAATCCAATACAATAATAGTCGTCTATTTAGACACAAAACCGTTTTGATATGTTAGCTGACCGGTCTATTTTTCCATCTCTACTTCATTCTTGTTAGGCTGATGATTTGTTGGCAATTAAATCCAAATATGACAGTGCATAAAGGTCAACCGTCATATAGAATGTCATGAAAGTTAAGCCAAAATTTATACCTGGAGGAGAAGATTCTTGGTTTCAACATAGTTATTCCGTAAGGATTCTCCAAATTCTAACAAATCATCAGAAACAAGCAAGTTGTCATTTAAAGCAGCGATACCAGGGTCTCCTTTAGCAAACACCATTTCTACCAAGTCGATGGTGACCCTGAAGAAAGGCCATGTTTTGTACATTTCTTGTAGCATCAAAAGACTTTTGGCATCTTTTTCAATGGCTTTCTTGAATGCACCACCAAAACCGAGCCAAACAGGAAGATGAAACCTCGTTTGGGTCCATGCAAAGATCCAAGGAATAGCTCTCAGTGATTCAATGCCACCGCTTGGCTTCCTTTTGGATGGACGGCTACCAATATTCATCCGTCCATACTCCATTTCGGTGTGGCCTGTAAAAGACACAAGAAAAAAAAAACATTCATTTATCTCCATTGGGTCAACTAAAAGTTAAATTAGCTAGAAGAGATGGGTCAAACAGGTTGAAAGCCGTCCTAGGTGCACGTTTAATGCATGCAACCTCCATAATTTTTTTATTCAAAGATTCACATTATCATTGTACATATATTGTGTGTGTTATCATAAGTGTCACATGAGTTATTAATTAAAAAAAAAACAAAAAAGCGTTCACGGATCACCCAACACCAACATGGCCTGTTTCGACAGGGATAGCAAAATGTCTTGTTTCAACCATTAGCCTTGTTTCAACCCCCCTGACTCCACAGGGCCTACTACATAAAAATGTTGAACAATCCAAACGGATAAATCTTTAATGCCCGAGATGATGATACTTACAAGACGAAAATACTCGACAAATCGTGGTTCCTTGAATACATAGAACGATATTCTTCAGTTGAATAGGTTGCAAGATTATCCATAAGTTGACGCCATTCGGGTCGAGGTGAGACAGGGGGATTCATCCCATGCTCAAGTGTAGCTGCACAAAACCTTTGAAGTGTTCTAAAACACAAATGTTCCTCACCGAAAGACTGTTCAATAACCTCACCTTGAACTGTGACTCGAAGTGACCCGTGAACGGTTTCAGGTGGTTGGGACAGTATGGCCAAATGGTCGGCCCACCTCCTCTCCCAACGGTCCCACCACGTCCATGGAACATGGTGAGCTTAACCCCGTACTTTTTCGACACCTCAACAAGCTTTTCTTGAGCCTGGTAAAGCATCCATGCAGCAGAGAGCCGGCCCGCATCTTTTCCTGAATCAGAGTATCCGATCATGACTTCTTGCTTACCATTGATTCTATTTTTGTACCAATCCATTGAAAAAAGGCGGGTCATGGCTGCAGGGGCAGCTTCAAGATCTGCAAGCTTTTCGAAAAGGGGAACAACCCGTAAAGGTTTTGTTACACGACATTCACGTTGAAGAAGCTCAACTGCAAGGACATCAGAAGGTGATGTAGCCATCGAGATGATGTAAGCAGCAAAGCAGTCAGATGGGAGTTCTGCTAATACATGAAATGTATCCAAAACATCTGCAATTTCTTCAGTTTGTGGGAGATCGGGCCCGAAAAGAGGACGTTTTCCGCTTAGTTCTTCTAGAAGCCATTGTTGGCGTTTGTCTTCAGACCACTCGCGGTATGAACCGATTTCCAAATGTTGGGTGATGGCATCCAGGACGTCCGTGTGGCGTTCTGATTCTTGACGGATATCGAGTCTTACGAGTGAAAGCCCGAATGTGGATACTTGCCTTAGAAAATCAAGTAGGGTTCCATCAGCAATCACCCGATCACCACATGCACATAGTGATCTGTAGCATAGCTCCAGCGGTTCCAAAAACTGAAAAGTTTTCCAAATTTAGAATATAATCTGCGAACAACCAAATTAGAGCTGAAAATTTAGATCTGTTTACTTATGACTCAGTTAGGTTCAGGTTATGATTTATCTCCAACAGGTCAAATGGGTAAACGAAAGTAGCTGCTTAGGAAAGGGGCCCAATTGGCTGAACGGGTCAAACAGGCAAAAACTCCATAATGTATTTTAAACACAAAACCTCCTTGATCATTAATTTTATTCAATATTTAGAATGCTATTACTATAATAGTATCATATTTGACACGCTAATTATTTATAAAGAAACTAGTAATTCATGGCAACCCAACCTGATCAGTTTCGACCTTCACAAAAAGTAACCAGTTGTACCCATTATGCACTCCTCCCTACCCAGCATTTTGCTGCCTTTACATTAAATATGCACACATCAGAACAATTATACCTGCTCAATATAGGTATAAGCGGACTCCTCTGGAATGTCAGAAAACCCATGGGCTAATAGATGACGGTTCACGAGTATTATAGAGTTTATCCCTCACATTACCAAGAACAACCCGATATGGTTCAGTGGGAGGGACCTGTTTCCAGAACTCTAGAAAAAAAAACCCAAACATTTCCATAATAGCTATTTACTTCTTGGCATAAACAGTGGTAAAATTCCACCTTTGACATAGATCAATGATTACCTATGTAGTGTTTTACATCTCTCCTTGCTGATCTATAGAGTTCTTCTGCTCGAAGACGAAGTTCATCACTACATCGCCACATGGACAACTGGCAAAAATGATGCAAAGTAAATAAACTATATAAAGCTGGGAGTGGTACCTTGAATTATATAAATATTGTCTCTTAAGTATTTGCACACCTCAAACATTAGATCCTCAATCTGGGAAAAATACATGTTTGCAGCCATCATTCTGGCAAGTAAGCAGACATCCCTTGTGACCTCAGGTGTTACTCTAGGATTACCTGAATGTGATTCCAGGTAACATTAGAATTACATAAGCTTAAAGTTCACAAATTTATGTATGAAAGGATTTAGGTAATGAGTAAAATAAAATTAGCTAAAAAGGTACATGTTATAAGTCATCCAAGTATATTTTTGATGTATACAACTTCCCAAATTGTTTAGTTAAAAAAATTAAACTCTCATTCATTATAATAGTATTCTTTTCTTATTTAAGTTTTTGTTAGTCAATCCAACACAGCCCGACAAAAGGAAAAATTGTCCTCTTGACTGTTACCCAATCTACCCTTTTGCCACCTCTAGCAAGTACAAACCATAAAACTGCATAAAATGAACCAGATTGGACCGCATTCATCAGTTTTAGTTGGTCACGGAACAGTGCGGTAGTATCCTCTGTTCAACATATGATTGGTTTGGTTTCTGGTGGTGAAACAAACTGTTCTTGTCACCAGAATATTATTTATTTCAATCTTTAAACAATCGTTTTTAATTTTTTTCTCATTGACTGCTGCAATTACCCTTATTCGTGTTTAGAAAACATACCATCACGATCACCACCCATCCATGAAGAGAATTGTATAAGAGGTGCATTGTATGGGACCCGTTCATTAATTCCAATATTCTTAAGAGCAATGTCTACACGCCTTAAAAATTTAGGAACTCCTCTCCAAATGGTTTCATAAAAGTAACTCATTCCAGCTCTCATTTCATCTTGGGGGTTGGAGGGCTTCTACGAATCTCATCTGTGCGAAAGCAGCTTGAATCTACAGAGTAAGTTGAATGGTTGATCACAATCCCATTAGTTTGACAATTGAGAAATAGTCAGACACCTCTACATCAAAATGAATAGAATCATGTTGCAATTTTAACAACAAAGGATGGTGTATATAACATGGTAGCAGTATGCAGCAAATGTTACAAATTTTAATTCAAGAAAACAAAAATGCAATGGCAGAAAATTTGTAATAGTGCAAGTCAAAGGAACCACTTTCAAGAAATGATAACTACATAGAAAATTACAAGTATTAAAGAAACATAACTGACGTTCAAAATGTACATGACTATATATATGTGTGTGTAGTGTGTAAGTTTCTAATTTGGCTAATATACATTTGAATTTAAAGTCAGTGAATGAATAAACTGAAGTGTTGATACTTACTTCACGCTGCAAAGCCTCATCAAGTTCCTGCCTATCATCCGGACTGATGTCTTTGACATATAACTGGGCCAGATATTCCCGAATCCTAAGAGCACAAGAAAGTAAAAGTAAATGTGGAAGTTGAATTTTTGATAGGGAGAATGCGATAAAGAAAATTAACCAACTTATTTTGTTTCAAACATCAAGATTAATGTCATTACCTAATATAACAGCATTTCAGACGACAAGTCTGGAAAAAAGTCAACATGATCAAATGTTACCATCATGTCAGATGTCATGTCAAATATTTAACCCGTTATCAAGTTTCTAAAAGTTGATTACCTTAAATTAACTTTAAGTTGGCATATCAGGCCTAAAATTTACTCAACTAGAATAGACATTCGACCTAACTTCTTTTCTAAAGAACAATACTCACACACCCTCTTACTCTTGTGACTTAACTTGCAATCTTTTCTTTTTCTATCAATGTAAGATATGTTCAAAGAACTAGAGGGCACACCTCCCGTGCTTTTGAAGCAAAGATCTCCTAACAGCCTGAGTTGGATGAGCAGTGAACACTAAATCAACTGTTTGATTTTTCAACGCATCAAAAACCTCTTGAGGGGATTTTTTAAGCTTATTCACAAGTCTCTTGAGAGTTTCTTCAATATCAGACTCGGTTGCTGCAAAGCCTCGTCAGCAAAATCACCAGTCTTTGTTTTGATCCTTCGGCGATGAGCAATCTGAACTTCTTCAGCCAGATTCGCCAAATTAAGCATGTTACTGAAAGCCTTCGCAATTACAATTGAATCCCCAGGATCCAAACTTGTCAGCAGATTTCCAAGTTCATCTAGCTTTTTGGGGTCATGTTTTCCCTCGTATTCGGCAGAAAGCTCATAGCATTCTTGAACCTACACAAAAAGAGACAATAACATTCTTTATGTGGAACAGATTGCACAACCAACAAAGACACATTTATGAATTATCATATTTCAAACATAAGAACATCACCACCTGAAGGTAGTTAATAATAAGAGATTAATAGTACAATAATTCATGATGTATTTAGCTCTAGGGCTGTGATTATCAACATGTTTATATGATTACACTTTAATAAAGAAAAACTTGAAATTTGGGATTTCCTTATTAGGTAACAAAAGAGTAAAACATATCACTGAGACATTTCATCAAACACCTGGTGATCATATGCAGAAGGCTAGCAACAACTGTAAACCAGCAATTATAATAGAGAACCCTCTAAACAAAATCAAGATACTTAATCTAATCTCAGAAAACCAAATCAACAATCAAAGAGGTAAAAAGCTTAAACAACGAAAAGGGGTCGCAGAAACATACGGTTTCTCTAAGATCTTCCCCATGTAAATTCTGAAGAATATCAAGAAACTTATCCAAAAGCAAAGCATCATACTCAATGAGCTTATCATCCTCCGACACTTTTGCAGGGGCTAAAGCCTCAATTGAGCATCGATCGATGCCAATTTCTCTACTTTCCGATTAGACATTACAAAGGCACGATGAGGAACCGTAACCAGGGTCTGTCAGTTCTCCGATCATGAGAAATAACTACAATAAAACCGAAGAATCACGGGTTTTAACGGTTCGATCACATAGTTCTGAATTCTGATCGATAACCAACAGAATAGGGGCCCGTATATACCGGAGATTGACTTGTTCATGAAATGAACACAAGTCCACTTGTATCACCATGAGCAACACACGATTGAGCTAGAAATTTGAAATTTATGTTGCTCGTGTGGATATTACAAGATATCAACAGATGGTTTGTATATGCGAGAAGATTTGTGCGACCGAGGAGAATGATCAAGCATGCACAGATAGTTTCCCATGTAGCGTAGGCAGGAAACCATGGGTATGAATATTCAATAGTTTATATAATAACAGTTATTTTCGTTAAAAATATAGAATACAATCAATCCAATTTGTTTCTGAACCAATCTAAGTCGAAATATAAATGAACTCGAATTTATACCATTAAATAAAAATGTATTATGTTTGACCCGACTCTTTACCAAACATATTTATGATGAAACGTTTACCGAATCAAAATATACATAAAAACATGTGCAGCGGCGTCGTACGCGGCGTGATAAAGTATAGATTACAATTGTCACAACTCGTTTCCGAACTAAATCTACGTTGAAACGTAAAGCAACTCGGATTTATATCGTCGAATGAAAACGTATTATATATAACCCGTCGTGGGTTTTCAAACAAAACTTAAGTCGAAATGAAGACCAACTCAAAGCGTATATTTTTAACACATTTGAATTTGACCTTATTCATTTCTAAACAAAATTTACGTTAAACGTAGATGAATGCCTAAACGTAGACCGTCTCAACAAAGTTTTTGAACAAAGTTTACGTTATAACTTAGACGGACTCGAATTTATTATGTGCTTTAAAATACGAACGTAAAAAAATAGTTTTTTTTAAGTAAAAGTTGTGCAGGGGTAAGTCCGGGAATTTAAAAACTTGAGGTGGTCAAAGTGTAAAAGTTGAAAGATTAAGGAAAAGTTAAGTGTTAAAAGTGTCAATTCATAAAAGCTTGAGGGAGGTTTTGGCCGGTGCTTTTTAAGAAGTAGTAGTTATTAACGATTCGAATCCGTGCGTGGTACGATGTGAATCCTATAAATCTTGTGATGAATTCTAAAAAACATATCGGTGAAATTACATCCTTGTGTCTTCTAGTATGTAAAATATAACGATAAAATAACAAGTAGTTTATTTAATACGTTAAAAACAATATCAAATAACACAACATGATATAAAACGTAAACACGCAATGACAAATGTCTTAATGTGTTTTTTCTAGCTCGTTATTATTTCTCCTAAACACTATTTTGTTTTTATAAAAATAATGAATTTTGAAATACAAATTGTTGAAATAATATTATTGTATACATTTAATTGTAAAAAATACAATAATAAATTAACAACATTATATAATAGATAAGACACAATGATAAAAATAACACAAATCATTTAAAGTGTGAAAAAATAAGCATAACAAATGAAAAAAAATAATTAACACAATGATATGACATATTTGACATAATAACCTGACGTATTTGACATAATGACAGAAATATCTTCATCTTTCAAAATAACTAAAGAACACATGTTAATCTTATAATCTTTCTTAACCTTTTTAAATTAATAGCAATTTTTACTATAACCATACTAAATAATTATATTATTAATTAGGCATGACAATCAAACCCGAACCCCGAGAGGATACACGAAACGCGAGACATTTGAGGAGAGTATGGGGTAGGGTAAGCATGTATGGGACTGGGTATGAGATTCTTTTTTATAGTTTTCGTGGATTTGGGACGATTATGGTATTACATGATATATTCGTCTACACGTCTCGTTTACCCGATTAAACATATCCGTTTACCCGATAATATACCAAAATAATGTTTGGTTTTTCTGTTGTTATTTTAAATATGCCATATATGTCTAAGCATGTTATATTATATTCAAATTCTTTAATCCTAATATTCCTTTCTTTCGGTCAATATCCTACTCGAATAATTCGAAAATTAGACTTTTGATTATTCTTCGAACCCAAGCTACTATCAGAAAATAATCAACGAGACATTAGCAAATAGATTTAGCTGAAAAGAGATGGCGACAAAGATATTTGGCCGAAATATTAAAGAAATATCCGATGGACATACCCAATGAGTATTTATTCATTAAATAAATGGGTATCCGATTACCTGCGGTATCCTCGATACCCGACGGGTAAATACCCAATACGTACCTGATAGGTTTTGAGCCGGGTATGAAACGCACTTTTCTAACGGGTATGGGGTTGATATAACCTACCCCTTTCCAAAACCCGTCCCATTGACATCCCTATTATTAATATGTTCTAATAACTTAAATGTATAATTCTATGTTCGAGACATGAGAAAATCATATAATCATTCAACCATCTACTGATTTTTTATAGCTTATGTTATTAGCTCATTCCGTCTGAAACGTAACTTATAGACCGACTATCAACCACTCATCAACAAACTTAAAATCATGTTAACACGTTAAGTACGATGACAATATGACCCTAAACAATGTAAACATAAAGAAACAACCTTTATATCTTTAATATTTATTATAAACGTATGAAACCTTATTTCTACATGTACATATAATATTATAGATTCTTTTAAACAGTATCGTAAATTTATCATCAATTTAAGAGTGATTTTTAAAATCATATGACATTTGTGTTCTGACGTCTTTGAGATTGAACGACGGTGGTAACTAATGTACTTCTTAATTAAATTACTAGTTTAAATTTTGAAGAACATGACCGTGATGATTTTAAAAGCACAGTAAATATACGTTACTAGCAAAAAACATGTTTTAATGTACTTGGTGATGTGTTTGGCAGGTGTTAAGTGATTCGAAACAAGAACACCACAAACCTCACAACCAAACACCCCCGAATCGATTCCTTTTTCCCCTTTACATATAAGCTCACACCCACTGTTCAATCACCAATATTCGTACCAATCCATCCATCAATCCAATAGATTGATTATCATCAATTCATCATCCCCCAACACCAATCGGAGAAGAAAGATGTCAGGTCATATCGCACAAGATTGGGAGCCGATGGTCATCCGCAAGAAAGCTCCGACCGCCGCCGCCCGTAAGGACGAGAAAGCCGTCAACGCCGCCCGTCGCGCCGGTGCCGAGATCGAGACTGTAAGAAAGGGTCTGTATTCCGTTTACTCGTCGATTTTCGTCATGAAAGTTTGTTTCTTTGGTGATTTTTTTTCTAATCGCGTGATTTGTTAGTGTGTTTGCGTGTTTGATTTTGTGTATGTGTTGGGGGATTTGTGGTTTGTTGAGCTAGGGTTTTGGTTTCCACTTGTTTTTTTTTGGATTTGTGTGTATGGAGTTGGATTTCTTCACTAATTGGATTATTTTTAGCTTTTGTTTTTGTTTCTGTTTGTTTTGACCTAATTAGGGCTTACTTCTCACGCAAGTATATGAAATTTACTATGGTGTGTTCATTGCTTCAGTATTGATATATGTTTAGTATGGTTTGCTGCAATATTTCAGATTTTGAGGTTTGAATTGTGAATACAACATATGAGTTAATAAAGTTTTGTCATTTCATGTTTCTTTGCTTCAAGAGTTCCTTTTTTTTATAATAGTTTTGTATAGGTTTTTGAAAGTGTCTGGTTTTCTTCTGAAAAGAACTTGTTAATATGAGTATCGAAGCACATGAAAGTATGTGGGCATGATGAAAAGACTAGTAGTTAAACGAAACCTGCTAAAAATTGGTTGTAGGCTTGTAGCAGTTGCTTCTTTCGCTTTTGATTTTCGCGGATGCTTTTACATATCGTGTTCATACCAAAATCTTGAAAATGGCAACACATGTTGTTTGTGTTGAGCTATTTTGTGTCTTTTGGCATGTATGGGTTTTTCATTTCTCAGCATGATCTTTATGTTTTTCGCAGCTGCTGCGGGTTCGAACAAGGCTGCCTCTAGCAGTACTTCTCTGAACACTAGAAAGCTTGACGAAGAGACTGAAAATCTCTCCCGTGAGTCCTCGCCTGTCTCTTTAATCCTTCTTTTATATATCTAGTACCACTGCTAAGAGTTGGTTTTGGGTATAAAGAAAAAATAGATTGTGTAACATACGAAATCATTTGTGTCTAGATTAGATTAAAAATGCTTGCTTTTTGAATTTTAAAAATCCAGAGGACATTCCTTTTGTGTGACCTACAGTATACCAAACCATAGTCACATGGATCGTGGTACGTTCCGGTACGCGGTACGGAAACGGGTACGCGGTTTGTCAATTTATAAAATTCGGTACGCTGGGGGTAGGTTCATTCGGAATGCCAATTCGGTACGTGGTACGGTGTACCATATAGTGCGGTACACCATATCCTATAAAAAACAATCTATATTATATTTTTAAAGATAATTAGTGGATAATTAGGTGCCAATTTATAATAGATACAATGATATTGGCGCCAATATCAAATAGCGGGAAAAAGTTATTAACGAAGAGTAAGCAATCAATCAGTAATTAATAAGACTGGAAGTCTAAACATGCCTTTTTGATTCCCAATCGCTTTTCTAATTGGTCGGATTCACTAATCGTTGCGATCTGGTTCGCGAATCGGAGTAGACTGGTTCAGTTTCCATTGAATCGAAATTCGCCTATTTTAGCAAACCGGATCGCGAATCGTAGGGCGATTGGTACGCGAAGGAACCCGAATCCGGTACGGGGCGATCTGGTTCGCGATTCGTGAAGTGGGGGAGCGAATCCTGTGACTATATACCAAACATAAGTTGGTGTCACACTGACTGTGATCATCATCATGTTTGTCCAATGTTTCAATTTGCTTACTTGATGGAACATAATGTTTGAAGACTTCACTCTTCACACATACCTTATGTGCTTATCTTCTTATATTGAAAGTTCTAGTTTCATCACTTCTAGAACCAAGCATCACGCCAACATAAAGAACTCAACAGATAATATGAGCAAATGCTAACTGTTGTTATCACTTTATGACCCACATTTATAATAAGATTGTCTTCTATAACAGATGAAAAGGTCCCGACGGAGTTGAAGAAAGCTATCATTCAGGGTCGTACCGAGAAGAACTTACCCAAGCTCAACTTGCCCAGGTTAGTCTCCATTTTTCATCACCCAATACTCTTGTGATTATTTATGGTGAACCTAATGTTGTCTTGATCGTTGCAGCTGATTAACGAGAAGCCCCAGATCATACAGGGTATGAATCTGGTAAGGCTATACCAATCAACAGATCATCACCAACTGGAAAGGGCCCTTGGTGTGAAACTTAGGGGTAAAATAGAACAGTAACAGTTGACATGTCTATGGAGGTCCCTTTGTTTGCTAAATTGAAAAAAAAAAAATAAAGGAGTGGGTGCACAAAACTTTTTGTTTCCTTTCATTTGACCACTCCTTTTATGGACATGGGTTTTTGTTATTGTGGATCTTATGTTTGGGTTAACTAGTGTTAAGATGCTCTGATGTGTTTATCATAAATGCTTAATACCAATCATGTTGATGTGGCTATGACCATTGTGTTTTTGGCTTGTGCATAAGATATACTCAAATGTGTTCCATTGTTGGAATTGAAGATGCGGTGTTTGCCTTGAATGTGGATGATCTTTTTTGCTTGATTGTAATGTACAAATGTACCATGAGGTTCATTCAATGCAATATATCATTTTTGAGCAGAGATGGCGAGAATCGTAACATTGTAGGTAGGGTTCAGTCATGATACAACCTCTTTCTTCTTTCCACCAGCCCTAAATAGCTTTGGCAATTTTTCATTTCAAGTTCTAAGGTAGATGAATTTTGGAGTTGTAGATCATATACAGTCAAAAAAAGTATTATAATACAATAACTGTATTAATGACCTAGACTTTTTGGAACGGTAGATTTCATTGTATAACAAAACACGGGGCGCTAGCAGTAGATAGAACCTAACGAAACAAAAGAACCATAAAGTTTACAATTCTTTTATGTAACAATGAGAGCACAAATTCGACCATGTCGAACTCACATTTTTGTATGATTTTTCCACCCATAAGCTCAATGTTTTTATCCGTCTATTGACTTTGACAACCTTGCGTCTTTGTTGTTGAAACCTTTTTTATTCTTTGCTCTTCAAACATACGAGCATGAGCTTTCGAAACCAATTATCTCTGATATCGAAAACAGTAACCCATCTTACAGCTCTTTACATTGTTGCCGCTGACCCATTTCAATACCTTGTTTGAGTGGGTGCATCCAATCACATTTCCGCCTAAATATCGAATGGATCACCTAGATCACCTTGAACCATACTTTATTTCTTTCCGTTTTGCTCTCCGCCATCACTTAGATAATAATGCTAAGTTTGCAACCCTTGGAGAAACCGATTCCCATCCCCTCTTTTGACTTTGGAGCCACCAACTGGTCCCACACAATACAGGGGATCCTGGATGATGTACTCGTTCTACCTCGCGTTTTCTGATCTGTTCAAGTGCATCAATACATGATGAGAGCTTTGAGAGTGAAAATATATACTGGTAAGCTCTTAACAACTGACTTGATAAGGATAATACGACCACTTAGGATATCGATTTTGCACTCCGGATAAACGACACTCACCAAGTCCTGGATTTGTAAATTTCAACTCCAACCCTAAACAATCTGCTTTCATGAAGCTTATCTTTAGGCCTGAAGCTAGAAAGAAAACTCTAAGAAGTCTAGCCAGATCGCTCACGTTAGAACTAGACCATTCCGAATAAATCACGTCATCCACATACAGCATGTGAGAGATAAGGCTGTCATGAGGAGTTTTTACACTGCTTTACTAGAGATAACACTTGACGCTTCCATGACAATAATAAATAAGTACGAGAAAAGAGGATCCTCTTGCCAAACCCCGTAAGATGATTAAATCCTTCACCTTTTTCTTTACCTGGTTACTCTTTCATTTCAGTATTTTTTTAATCGAATTTTTTTTTAAAATGGGTATTTTATTGTGTGTTTGTTGACAAGAGGGTCGATCTCGGTGGTATTACACTTTAGGGAACCCGCCATGGCAGGGGCTGGTTCTCAGTCGCACAGTCCCAGCAGCTGCATGCATGTGAGTGTGTACGGTGTGTGAGTGTATACATGTGAATGTGAGTGTATGCATGTGAGTGTGCACAGTGTGTGTGGCCCGTGCATGAGTGAGTGTATGCATGTGAGTGATGTGACTATTCGAGAAGAACTCGCCCTTGGAAGGGCGGGTTCTCCTCCCCTTATTTTTCACCCGCACATTACACCTACCAAACCCACACATCAGGATTTAAATCACCCAATTTTCAATCCATCTTCTCAACCGCACATTACCCTACCAAACACACACTCAGGATTTAAATCACCCAATTTTCAATCCATCTTCTCACTAGTTATCTTCTATCTTTCGATATTTTTCTCACTTTCTTATTCTCACTATCTTTCAATATAATTTTCTCTGTAATTTCATACTTCATTTAAAAAAAATGAGCTGGAGAATACATCAGGTCCACTAAATAATAACGATTTGTTATTTTTAAGTGGTCACATAGAGCTGATTATTATTTTCGCGATCCAGAAAGCGATGAAGGAATTTTAACGTGTTAGACGAGGTGATAAAGCTTTTTGGGATTACATTGAGAAGAACCTATCCCTGATATATTATGAGGTATATACGGTTGGCTGGTTTTGCGGGTGTGATCGAGTGTGGTTATCGCAAACTTGACCGTGCTCTTATCTCGGCTTTGGTGGAAAGATGGAGGTCGGAGACACACACATTTCATTTACCGGTTGGAGAAACTAACTACGATAACCCTTCAAGATGTACAAGTTTTATGGGGTTTGCCGGTTGAAGGTGATGTTGTTTCTGGCAGTGATTATGCTATGAGTGCATCTGAAATTATAATGAGGTTTGAGTATTTAACCGGCTGTACACTCCCTACAAGTGCTGTAAGTGGTTATAAGTTAAACCTAAGGTTTATTTTAGATGAAATAATAAAACCATTCCCTAATAATGCTATAGATCTTCAATGCATCCAACAAGCTAGATTAATTATATTTTTATGATTGGTGCCACTTATTTCCTGACACTTCTAGCAACTGGGTGCACATAATTATTTAAGTCATATTAAACTTAAATAAATGTGGTAGACTTCGTTGGGCAAGTGCTTTTAGCATCTTTGTATAGGCAATTATGTAAGGCAACGAGTGTCACAAATCGAGAGGTTGGTGGGTCTTTATTCTTGTTGCAATTATGGGCATGGGAAAGATTACCTTCTATGTGTCCCCTGAATACTCGATCTATTGATTTTAGATTACCATATGGTGCAAGGTAGTTAAAAAAAAACTTATAATTAACTATTTTTCAGTAATCTTATATTTTTCTAATAATCGGGTATATTTGAAAACTTTTATTACAGATGGACGGGTGAACTTAGTTATGTACACACCACTCCGCACTGTTTGAGTGCGTATCGATCTCAGCTGCATTCATTAAGCGAGGCCACGGTATTAATATTAATCTAATATTATTTTGTATAAATTAACGTTGTGAAAACATATAATTCATATTTTTTATATCAGTTTAATTGGAGGCCTTATGATAATATCATCCACCGTCTACATGCTGTGATATAAGTATTAACATCTAATAAATATTATATAAAACTAATAAGAATTTTAACTGAAAAATATATAAGGTAAAAACCAATGGAGAAAGACGACCATCGCGTTCATAGCCTAATAAAGCCCCCAAATCCTTCCCAAGCAAGTTACCACCAAATAGAACTGAAACACAATACAGCGCATCGCCGTTGTTGTAGAAGTCAATAGCATCTTTTGACCAGTTCTTTGATCTTCTTCATCTGCAACTAAAAATAGTGTTGCACCGGTTGTTTTCGGATGAAGATGATTCATGTTGCTTCTTAGGCCGCGTCAACCTTTGTAGAATTGAACTTGTTGATCGGAGTTCATGAACTGGTTCTGTTTTTTGTATTCCACGGTATAATCATTTCCACCAGCTCATTTGTTTGGATCTTTGACAGAACTCTATACCTCGCCTCTCTGTAATCAAACTCCGTTATGATATGTTCTTGCAAGTTAATATCACGTGCATTGAACAAACGCCATATGCGAGGGGGGTAACGCTGTGTTACAGTTGGTGCGATGTCAGTATGCTTTCTGAACTGTTCGACTGTTTTCCTCGAACGTACAATTAATAATAGCTTTTATTGGCATAAGCCTGACACCTCGCAACGTATTGTTGAAGCTTTCTGAAATGTTCGTCGTCAGGTTACCCCACCGACGATGATTTTTATCGTGTAGAAGCTTCCATTTACTCTCTTTAATAGTTTTTAAATATTCCCACGCTTCTGGATTGACGTTTGTCATTTGACTTACACAATAGTTATACTTTATTTGTTGGGTGGTGCTTCCGATAGACCAACATAGCATTTTTAAGCTAAAAACCTTGAACTTTTGCATGAGGTTACTTCGAACATGACGGAGACAAAATCGATGCACAGCATTATTTTCCACTCTTCAAGAGTATTCATTGCACGAATAATTCCTTTGTGCCTATCGGAAATAACACACAACTTTTTTCCCGAACAATAGAATTATGGTGAAATGCAATGTGTGACCAAAATTGCTCGAAAAACCAACTCCAACTTTCCACCGTCCTTCATCTACAATTGCATAAGCTACCGGCATTACGTAGTTGTTTGCATTTTTTGCAACTGCAATTAACATTTTACCACGGTAGGAACCTTTCAAAAAGTGTCGTCAACAGATATCACCGGCTGACAATAACTGAATACTTTAATTATGGACCGAATGCCCAAAACACATATTTGAATGTATAATAAGCAGATGTACCGGTCGGATGATGTACCATTCCACGATAACATGGTTTTTTCTCTTGTAATGCGTTGATGTATGTAGGTAACTACTGCTCAAAGTTACTCTCCCAGCTACCGTGAATACTCTCAATAGCAGCTTTTCTAGCTCGCCAGGCTTTATTATATGAAACATCACATTCAACGTGTCTTTTAAATGTGCTTGAATTTGCTTGATAGGAAAAGCAATATCTTGACGAATAAAATGGATGATGCGGGTAACAATATCTCTGCACTTGAAACTTCTATTGTTGTTACCAACAACAGTACCAAAGCAGTTGTGTGCATTCACCCATCTTGAATTCTCCACATGTGATGATTGTGTTTCTTGGATGCATACACATACCAGGTACATGGAGGACCATTACGAAGATTATTATTGTAATTAGGGCTAGTACTGTAGCATTTTGCTCTCCATCTTGTACGTTTACTTTCAACTACTACAGCCTCTCTGTTACGTGCAATATTCCATAGCCGCACTGCATGCATACTTCATCTTTTGATTTAAAGTACATCCCACACGGATTTCTTTTGACTCTTCATTCCATATATCCATATGGTCTTCATCGTCAAAATTAGCAGCTTCATAATCTTAACTCTTGAGGATCTTTAGAATAGTTTGTCTCCCCGTAAGATCCTGGATTAACATTAGAATTATAATAATCTGAAACTCCATAGCTGTTGTTGTCATCATCACTAGATTCTTCTTGTGACGGGATGAGTTCAGTATCTTCACTACTGTTTGAAATACCATCATCTGACTTATCAAAACCTCCGTTATCATCGTCGACTTGATGATGAGAAATGGTTGACAGACCGGCTTGATAATCATGTGATCTTACATTGCCTTGATGATGAGAATTGCTTGACGGACCGGGTGCTTCTGATACAGAGAAACCGCCAAGATGATCCAAATAATTGGATTGTTGAACAGACATTTTCGCGCTCAATGATAACGTAAACATTTCCTTGGAAATTTCAACATTTTCTCCCAAATAATACAAGACTTCTAGACTTGAGTCATTAAAAATTTCTGAGCTTTGAGAGAAACCACCGTATGAGTAATATAATTTCAATTTCAAATTATAATACTCTTTTGAACCTGAATATGATATAGATTAAATCAACAAATTCTTCATATAACACTCTATTACGAAGAATAATTGTTGAACTTTTAGTAGAACCATCACATATGATATTTTCATTTTCGAATGAAATATCACCACCCCAAAATAATTGTAAAAAATAAGATCGAGACATGTTGGGTTGAAATACAGAAATGTTATGTGTTGAATGTATCAAAAATAAATTTGATACTTTTGAATTGTGTTTATGTATCAAAAATAAAATTCGATACTTTAAATACAAAATTTTTGAATGGAACGGGTAAGCGGTTAGGTTAACATGTCGCTGGAATGTGTTCTGTCCCAAGTAGGTTAAATTTGTGGTGAAAAAAAGGGGAGGAGAACCCGGCCTGTGCAAGGGCGAGTTCTTCTCATGATGTGACTGCTGCCAATGAGGAACACACATTCACATGCATACACTGTGCACCGTACACACTCACATGCATTCACTGAAAACCGCCCCTGCCATGGGCGGATTCTGATGGAGATTGTGACAGCACTTGCTTCGTGATGGGGAGAGGTTTGACCGAGGGAAGAACCCGCCCCTGCCATGGGCGGGTTCCCCTAAAGTATAATATCACCGAGATCGACCCCTCTTGTCAACAAACACACAATTAAAATACCATTTTAAAAAAAAATATTTTTTTAATCAGCATACTGTTTCTTATATGCATACTTCTCCATCACAATGGTATTAGTCACAATGGTATTTAGGATTTAATATAAAGCCTCAAAGGGAAATAAAAAACACATTCTTGCTTTAAACAACACTGTCAAACCACAACAAAACAAAAAACCCAAACACAAAATTAATGTTCGTTCATCATATTACATCCTAAAAAGTAAAACATGATTCTAAGGCACGAGGCAACGGAGTTTCTACAAACCACACACAAATACCTGTCAACACGCACGTTATACAACCGACAACAACGATGGTAACACATCCATTACTCGCAGGCAAGCTTTGTCCAAAACTCGTCAAGCAAATAGGCAAATGCATGAAAAGCCGACAGCGGCTGCCTGTAATCCATTGTGAACTATATCATCGCGCCAACCTTTCCAAACTGAGCAACACGGTTTCACCATCACCTCTCCCACCGGGCTGGCTTGGTCCACTGTTGCAACTAACTGAAAGTTCTTCACTGATGCAACCGTCACACGCCCGTGAAATTCAAACACCAGCATTGCAAGTGTTCATGCCACCTTGGTGCTTTGTTTCTCAAAAGAGATCTGACCAGCAGCGACCGACTTTGACTTTGTAACTTGGGTCTGCTTCTTGAGGCTCATCGGCACAGGGCACCTCAATGAAGATACCATTCTTCTTGGACCTCTAGATTTCAAAAGGTTGAACTTGTAAGATACCTCTCCGATTTCAAAATTTCCAGCTGGCACTTGTGGGCTTATTTGCTTGCTTGTGAATCGCCTCCCACCCTTGTTGTCTTGGTGGCTTTGCCCCGTTGTGTGGCGGTTGGCTGTCATAGATTGTAAATTTGGTGCCAAGAAAATCCGAGCTGCAGGTTTGTAACAAAATAAAGTTAAATAAAATCTAGACTATAAATGCGATGTACCAAAAAGGATAACTTTATACAAAGTGTAGTTAATTACACCTTTAAGAAAAGGAAACTAAAACCTATATCTATAAAATGTTTTACCTCAATTTACACCAACGTAAGCATTGCTTCCCTGAGATAGATCATTTGGGTCGAGTGAAATTATGTATCTGTATGAGGCACCATGTCTATACCTACGAGCTGCCAAAGAAACTTGCCCTTCTCTGTAAATGCTGCTAAAAATAGAACCTCGGAGTTAAAAACGTTTCACTTTCAGCATAGTTTGTTAAAAGTTTCTAAAGATACTAACATTGTTAACTATTCAAAAATAGTGACAAGGACATTTAATC